>PVIR01013517.1:0-42048 GCA_004026965.1 Petromus typicus
CTCAGACCAGCTGGGCCTTCAAATGAAATTTCACTGAGGGTCCCACAGACGGCCGAAGGTATGATTTGACTCAAGAGATATTAAGCATTTTAAAATGACAACAGATTTATAGCTATGAGGGTGTTCAGAACACAGCTTTCAGTCTGCCTGTTCCTCCTATGACATTCCCTTCAAGGCACAAAAGATTATAAACAGTGGACAGGACAGAATATTTTGAATTAAGAATTTTAAGGTTCCACAGTACCTTTAATTTCTGGCTGACCTATACCAGAAAAATAGAGAAAAAAATAGACAAGCTACCCTCGAAATTAAATGATGCTTACATCATCTGAAATTCCCTGCAGGTTAATTGTTTTTAAAGCATTTAAAATACTATTTGATTGGTTCAAAATCTAAGTATACATTTGAATCTTCTAAGTAATGTCATTTTTCATTAGACATTGCATTAAATGTTTCTAATCAGCCAGAATTTCTGCATATGCCTTGTCAAGAACACTCTATTTTATGTGGGCCAAGCAACTAATTTCTGGTTCACTGGGACAGAAACTCGGGAAGGTAAGCCGTAGTCTAGGCTGTGGTGAGTGGTTGCGGGCACGCCTCCACTCTCTGACAGTGGCCGCGGAGCGCCTAGGCCTCGCCAACCCACACCACGGTGTTACCCTTGCGGACCTCAGTGATCTCACAGTTCAACTTGTGCAGCCGCCCGTCCAGGATGAAGAGTGAGTCCTCGGATGGTGTCATCAGGTACTGGCCGAACAGGCCGCTGGCCTGGATTGGCCTGGTCTTCGAGTCCCAGGGCCACTGTTCGGGCTCCAGCGGCTCCTTCAGGCCCTCGATGATCTGCACGCGGCCCGAGGCCAAGTCCACGGCGAGCACGTGGGCACCACGGCCCGAGCTGGCGTATGCCGAGTACTGGCGCGCGGCAGCGAAGGACGGCTGGAAGGCCAGGTCGGTGGCACGCAGCGCGGCATGCACAGAGAAGGGCGTGCCCAGCTCGCCGCGTGCCGAGACGCGCTGCACGTGCACCAGGCCCTCGGCCTCGCTGACGCTGACCAGATAGCGGCCGTCAGGAGACACATAGGGGGTGCCGCGCACGTCGCTGTTGGGCCCAAGCACAGCATCGGTGACGCCATCCAACACGAGCTGCGTGGCCGGCACGCCCGAGCCGTCGGGCCTGCAACCCACGAGGTAGAGCCCTCCCAGGTGCGAGTAGGCCAGCGAGTCGGGCACGCACCCGTGCGCGCGCAGGTCCACCGAGCCGACGTGCGACAGGGTCTCCAGGTCCACTTTGTGCAAGGCAGCCTCATCCTTATGGAGAATGAACCCAAACCTGGAAAGATGAGAGCCAGTGTCAGCACATGCCAGGAAATCGCATGACAAAACTGTGCCAAAGGCGGATGGATTCGAGCATCCACAGACTCCGCAACAGGCAGAGGCTTTCCTTTTATTCTCTCTGCTAAACTTGCCTTGGTCCACTGCCCACCACTTGCCGCTTGCTGTGGACTTCACATTTCATTGCCTCAAACAGAAACCGGAGAGCTAGAGGAGCTGGGTACATCTTTGGCCCCCAATGTGGGGTATCCTTTTCTCTACAGAGAGGCCTCCGAGCATGCAAAGTTAAAATGGAAAAAAAAAAACAAAACAAAACGATAACCTAAAAACAAACAAACAAAAACTACCCAGACATGGAGAAAATGGAGCAGTGAATGTCAGCAGCTCCGCATCTCCAGGACAAAGTGTCTCGTGTCTGGAAAGCTTCCCGCACAGCCACTCCAGGATTTCAGCACAACCATCAGTGTTAAATCTACTCAATGGCAAGTACTCCGACACAGTCAGACACCATGTCGATATTTCTTCTCCTCTGCCTATTCTCCCCTCTAATCTTCCCCTTGGTGCCTAATGTTGGGCATCCAGTCACTTATCATTATCCCTGCCCCACCTCATATACCTCACTGTGGAGCAGCAAATAATAAACTGTCATAGCACACACAGAACAGACAAAGGGGGAAGAGTAGCTGCAAAGAATACCAGTGGAAGGGCTGTAAGTTCAAATCTGTGGATGCTGTTTTAAATAGAAGTAATTCATCAAAACAGGGAGAGAGTTAAACAATAGAATGAGTACTAGCGCTGGATGTGCACTGCTGAGACTTTTATGAGGAGGCGGCATCCTCATAAAAATCTACATATGAGCCACAACTTGCTTCTCTAGTCCCCAACCTACATTGACCCCCTCACTAAAAGGAAGAAGAAAAAAAGTCATATATTATAGGGAGCACAGGAAGGAAGAATTGTTAGAATTGCTACAGTTAAGTTCTAGTCTCCCGTGATCCTGACATCACAAAGGGAAATAATAAATAGACAAAAATGAGACTTAGAGAAGAAGCTGAGTTTAGGCCTGATCCATGCTATTCTGAGCAGCAAAGACGACTCAACTTGAGTTTTCCACACTTTTATTTATACATCTTCAGTAACAAAAGACTGGAAGGGCAGGGCAGATACTGCTAGTGACCCTGGAAAAATCATGTAGATTTCCTTCTATGTAGTCCTCAGATCCAGATATGCCGTAGCAGGCCTGCAGGCAAGAAAACTTGGCCTAGTCATAGTCCCAGTTGTGCAATAGGATTGCTCCTGACAATATATAATTTTTACAAAGCCATCAATATACTTAACGGCTCAATAACAAGAAGTAAATTGACCTAGAAATAATCTACCAACTGAAAAAGTTCAGGACTCAACAGGTTCACTGGTGAATACTATGAAATCTTTAAGGACGTTGTATCACCAACAGTCTTCAAGCTTCTCAGAGAAGCTTGAAAGGACAGAGGGCTCTAAAATTCATTCATGGAAGCCAGAATCAGCTTAATCCCCAAACCAGATAAAGACCCAAGTGGAAAAAAGAACTATAGGCCAATCTCTTCAGTGAACATAGATACAAGAATCTTCAACAAGATATGGCAAATAGAATATAGCATATCATTGAAAAGATGGTTTATCATAGTCAGGTAGGTTTATTCCAGAGATGTATGGATAGTTTGACATATGTAAGTCCGCACACATAATACAGCACATAAAATGTAGCAAGATCGAAAACGACAATATCATATCAATAGGTGTAGAAAAGACATGTCAAAATTCAACATCCACTCATGATAAAAATCTCAAGGAATGGAGTCATAGAAGGAACGTGCCTGACTCTGGAGAGGCTATTTATGACACACCAGCACCTGGCAACATATTAAATAAGGGAAAAATAAAAGCATTCCCCCTAAACTCAGAAATAAGATAAGGCTATCCTGAAGCATTAGCTAGAGTAATTCATCAAGAAAAATAAATAAAGGCAATATGTATAGGAAAGGGAGAACTCAATTATCATTATTGCAGACAATATATGTTTATATAGAAGCCTCCAAGAACTCTACCCAAAACATTTAAAATTAATAGCTAACACCAGCAAAGTAGTAGAATACAAGATCAAGATACAAAATCATTAGCATTTATATGTACCAATGATGAATGGGCTGAGAAGAAAGTCATAAAAATAATATTATTTATGCTCATTCCAAAAAAAAGAGATATATTTAGAAATTAACCTAATCAAGGAAGTAAAAGATATCTACAGAGAAAGCTACAGTACTCGGAAGAAGATTGAAAAGAACATTAGAAAATACAAAAGTGTTACTTGCTCCTGGATAGACAGAATCAATACTGCCAAAATGTCATACTCCCCAGATATACAGATACTCCCCTGATACACAGATTGAAAACAGCTTCAATCGAAATATCAACAGCATACTTTATAATTTTAGAGAAAGCAATACTAGAATTCATATGGGGCCAGAAGGGACTCAGAATTGCAGAATTAACTTGGAGCAGTAAGACTAAAGCAGGTAGCATAACAATACCTGACTTCAAGGTATAAAGCACATGGCACTACACAGCAATAGTGGTAGAAGATACTCAAAGTGAAACAGAGTGAAGGGAGAAAAATAATGAGATTATAACAAAAAAGAAAGGAAACAAATTTTATGTATATGGGGGGTGGTAGGGTGGGTAGGGCAATGAGAAAAAATAAGAATAAGTCATGTCTTATATTGGTACAAATTCCCATTATGGAGTGCAATCATGATGTGTATATGTAATGTACCAATAGAGATTTCAATAAAAAAATCATTTTAAAAAGTGGCATGGTACTGGACCAAAACCACGTAAGGAACAGCAGAATAGCACTGAGGACACAGAAATTTCCCCAGGCAGTTTCAACTATTTGATTTTTTAATAGGATCCAAAATCATATTTTGGAGGAATGATAGCCAACAAGTGATGTTAGGAAAACTGGATATCTGTTCACAGAACAAAATGAGACCCTTATGTCTCACCATATACTAAATGAAAATCAAATCAGATCAAAGATCTAAACACTGAAAGAGAAACGTTAAACCCAATGAAAGACAAAATAGGTAAAACACTTGAAGATACACTTGTAGAAAAGACTTTCTAAACAGAACCTCAGTTGCACAGAGTAACAGTGGGATTGTATCAGACTAACTAGCTTCCTACATCAAGAATGAGTAGAGTGAGGGGAAACCTGCAGAATGGGAAGAAGGTTTAACCACTATCCTCAGACAGAGGACTAATAGCTAGAATATACAAAGAACTCAACGAAGTCAAACTACTAAAATTAAAGATCCAGAAATGAATGACCACTTTACAGAGGAAGAAAAAGAAAGGGTCAACAAATACATGAAAATATGTTTAAAACCTCTTGCCGTTAGTGAAATGTAAATTAAAGTAATGCCAAGGTTCCTTGATTCAAGAAAGAATCACAATCATTAAGAAATCAAACGACTGCAAATGAAAGCATGATTGTGGTGAAAAGGGGCCTTTCTGCATTAATGATGGAAATGTAAACTAGTATAATCACCATGGAAACCAGAATGGAGATTTCTCAAAGAACTGAAACCAGAAATTTCATCAGACTCAGCAGTTCCTCTGCTAGATATCTCTCCAAAGAGCTTAAGGCATCATTTTATGTGACACATACATCCCAAAGTTTATAGCAGCACAGTTTGTAATAACTAAATACTAGAAGCTGTCTGTATAGCCACAACAGATGGTGAGATCAATAAAATGTGTTATTTCTATAAAATGAACCACTGTTTGGCCATAAAAAGGAAAACCTTATGACTTATGTAAGACCTGGACAATATAATGTTGAGTGAAATAAACAAGATACACAAGCTTAAATACCATACGGTATCTCTCATTTGAGTATGAAGTACAAAGAGAAAATGATAAAGGATGGATACAAAGGGGCAAGAGGTTGGATCTCTTGCAATAAGGAAGTGGTCCAAGGGACCAAGAGTGAGGGGTGAGGATGAAGGGGGGGAATGAAGAGTATAAAGATGTACCATGTGTGGGAGTTAATAACCCCCGTTAATGCAAGCACGATCAGCCATAACTTGAGCTAAGACAAATGTTAACAACACGAATGGAAAAGGAAACTGGAAGAGAAGGGGACTGGGGTGTGCACACGTAGCCACCCCTTGAGACTGTAAACCACGTGAACCGCAAACATGCACTAATGAGAAAAAACAAATTAAAAAGAAATTGTATTACAAACAACAAAGAGGTGCTCTGGGAAGCCAGGCACCGGCTGCTGATCCCCGAGCGCTGGCCACGAGGATGTGCTGCTTTCTCCCTGTCGCCCTTCCTCATATCCAGGTAATTACAACCCATGCTACAGAAGGGAAACTAATTCAAAGAAATATGTCTAATTAATGGAAACAGCAAAGCTTGCATTTAACATAGAGTGGGAAAACTAAACATGACTTTGGATGACTCTAAATCTTCTACAATGACTACTTCATACTAAACACTGCGAGGAGGAAGGACTTGAAAGAATGTACCTGCACACATGCCCACTCTCCCCATTTCCTGCACCTTTTAGTACCCGGGTAGAGCCCAGCGCCTCAGGCAGGCCACACGCATGTCCTGCCACAGCCCTCCACAGCCCTCTCCTCTACGTCACCTTTGACACAGATGACACTCACCACTATCAGATGATTATCAGAACTTTTCTCCTTTTAATTTATGTTGAGGACTATCTTCATAGGTGCAATTTTCATATAAAACTACTAGAATTTTGTCATATTCTAGAATCATCCTCATTAGCTATCTTTTTATTTTACAAATTGAACATCTAGGTTTCATTTTCAACCTTAACAGTACTTCCATTGTTTTTTATGCTATCTAAGAATTATACTGATAATGTTACTGTGTATTGGACAGTGAAGAGCTTTGGCAATTCAGAATATTTTCTCCTGAATCCTATTTGGTGCTTTTCAGTCCTCAATACAATACTAACTGGAAATTATCTGAACTATTTATGATGAGTATACATATATTATGAAACTTAATACCAAAAAAAAAAAAAAAACCAGCAAGAAGAAGCAAGTTAAGTAAGGCAAGATGGGATAGTAATAAATAAGCTTACACACAAAATGAATATTGGTAACAGAACTGTGAAGGGCTTTTATTTTTTTCCTTTGCATAATATTGATAAAATCACCCATAACCTCAAAGTACAAAGAAAAACGTTTTCACTGACTGTCCTTACTGGAGAAGACACCAAGGTGACCCACTGTCAGAATAAGATGAAGCAGAACAAAGGGACACTCTGAAGAAGGCTGACTGTGACTCCATCAGTGCGATTTATTTTTAACATATTATAGAAGGCACTGGCCCCTTAAAGTTTCTAAGAGAAGCACCGGCAAGGTCTGAAGAATATGAAGAGCACAGAGTCAGCCTCATGAGGAGAAATGTCCACTGCGACATGGATGACGTGGACACCACCTAGGGAGTTCACCGAAATGCACAGCGGCGATACCTGCGTCTCAGTGCTTTCCATACAGCTGGGAAATCATGTTAAAGTTCAGCGGCATCTAAACATGTGTCTTCAAAGTGCTTGTCACAAAACACACACTCTCTTCAATAAAATAATCTTGAAAACTTCTCTTAAATATATATTGAGACACTAAAAGCAAGGCACTGAGATTGTGTGGAGAATCAGAGTAACTCTCTCCACCTCACAAAGAAATAAATCAAAAATCAGTAGTCATCAGGCTTAGTCCTAGTACCTGCTGTGTCACTGCCTGGAGATCAGCACTAACTTCCCTGTGGAAATGGAGTGGAATAAACACTGCGCAGAGGAAATTTTCTTGTGTATTTCTCAGGGATGTCCACTTTTCTGACTCTGGATGACTAAATACCTGCGTCTGTGGCCTGTCCGTAAGCTCCTAACACACACCTGTCAGGATAAAGGGTCAGTGCTAATTCTGACGGCCTCAGGAAACAGACTAAAACATTCACCTCTCTGTGTTCGCATTAAAGTATTAATGTCCAATGCAGAAGTACACTGTAGATTTCCCTTTCTAAACACTGAATATTAAAAACCCCTGAACCCCATAGTTTCCCAGCATAAATAATATAAAATTACATGTCAGTATTAACTCTCAGACTTGTCTTAATAAGCAATTGTCTTCATCTGAGGGAAACAAAAATGATAATTTCCTGTTGGTGGATAATAAGGGTATGTAGGTTTGTGCCACTGTATTGGTATCATTTACGAAATTATGAATTATGACAGAAAACATCACTTTTCTGATATAAATTGTACACAAAGTCAGAAAGCAAGCATTTAGTAAAGACAATCAGCCAATCAAGTTTTGGCCTCTCTGGTCTTCTCTACCTTGAGCTTCTGATCCCGTTGAGAATGAATTGTAAATGTTAATGAGAATAGATGAGACAAGCTCCCTCTAATCCTGAGCTATTTTAACTCTGATACTAAAGGATATTCTCAAGTTTTATGTGATACAATCCAGCTTCTTTTAAAGTTAATTAAAAATTTTAAAAAATTACCCAGCTAAAAATGCAGCAGTTCCACGTGGGGCTATAAAGCTGCCCTGGTTCTGACTTACCCGCTGTTGTCTCCCCAGGAACAGCGAACTCACTACCTAAGCAGACCGGTGAGGGGCCTCAGCTCCGCACTTGTGATTTATTGGTGAGGAAGTGGTCTCTTTAATTCGAAATCTCCCTCCAGTGCAGATTGATGTTCAGAAGTCTCCCACTGTTCGCTAGGCTGTGATTAATATTTACGAGGCCCTCAGCTTTCGTGCCTGCTTAGTAAAATAAAATCCTGCACAATGCTAAGCCTACCAAAATTTGCCTGTTATTTGTTAGAATATGCTCAGAAGTTTCAAACTGAGAAATTGTTAAAAGTTACCCTTAAATCACTTTTTTTACTGGAAGAAAGTATGGTCTCACCATACAGCATTGTGTGGATTTGTCAGATTTGGTGTGTAGAGTTATAGCAAGTTTTTTCATCTTGAATTTTTTTCTGAACTAATGTACTTATTATAAAGTTCATGTAAAGGTTAAACTTTAATTGCTGCTGTTATGTTTTTAAATACAGTAATAATTCATATGCAAAATCATTGTTTTAGATGAGGTAACATCTTTGATGCAAGCTAACATAGTTTTAGAGTCAGCTTCCCCTGTAATAGACCTTATGTAAATGTGACCTCTGTGAAGTCCTTGACTCCCACAACTTTCAATTTCCTCCCCAGTGGAAAGAGGATAAAATTATTACCTGCTTTGAGGATGAGAGGAAATGACCATGTATTATCAAATACAAAACTGCTAGTTCTTTACAACTAAATGAGTATTATTTTCGGTTAGGAATCATATAAAGTAATTTCTTTGGGAAAGCAAACTATTATAAAACATAGGTAGGAAGACTACCACAGCCTAATGTCAGCCTTCTCCCTACGTGGTATTTCTTCAGTGTTAAACGCACAGTGGTCCCCAAGTCTAGTGCTGTGGGACAGCCTGGCTTGTGCCCAGGGATTCATTCGCTGGCGACCTGGTCCACAGTTTAGTGCTGCAGAGTTAGCGACTGCAGAGGTGAATCTAGGAGGACTGTGGAAGTCTCTCTGTGTCCCTCTGGCCCCCGAGCTCGCCCCCTTCCCGCATACTGTACTGATTCTTGGTGGAGGCTACCAGCTCCGGGTCTAGGGAGCTGGAGATGTCTGAGAGCCGGACAGCGAGTCTGCGTCACGGCAGGAGGCGGGGCCATCTCCTGAGCCTCTGCCCACGAGCGAGCGGCCCTCAAGACCACAGGGCACCTGCACGAGGGGGCTGACTACCCTGCTCCCTTCCACAAGGAAATTCAGAAACGCCTAAAGGTCAAAGAATAGAGAAATGGCCAGACCACCTCTGAGCAATCCACGAAATGCAACTCCGAGCTGAAGTTACGAAATGATCGTGTACTAAGTTACAGATAGCAGCATTTCAAAAATAATTGATATTTAAAAGTTCACCCAGATATAAAAGAGCAGTATAGAATTTCATGGACTTATTCTAATTGTTTCTATAAATTTCTCAAAGATTACTTAATAATTTGTACTATTCTTCTAACGATAAAATTGCTATGAGCCCTTCTTAGAGGAGGTATTACAGTAATTCAGAGACTTGCAGAGGAGCTAGTCGAAGACCCTGTACTGATTCTTGGAGGCTAACCGCTCCGGGTCTAGGGAGCTGGCGATGTCTAAGAGCCGGACAGCGAGTTATTATAGTACATACTTAAGGCTTGGATACTACATAAATACATTAAAACATATAAGAAAACATGCATTCTATGTATTTTTTACTTAATAAAATTAAAGCAGAAAAATATCTCTAATTATATAAATTAGGAAAACATCATATTAAAAATGTTCAGTGAAATTGGCACTTAGTATTGTTGCTAATAGCAATGTTACTTGTATGCAGAAAATACTTAGTAATTAGCATGAACGTCTTTGCATATTTCTGTCCTATGATAACGTTTCATTTCTTGGTTAACTATTCTGAGGAAATAATAATAATGAATATGGACAAAGCTTTATGCACAAATGTATTTTAACCTTTTTATGTACAGTAGCAAATATTTACAACTGACTTAAAAGCCCAAGTGTAAGTGAATATTTATGTAACTGCTGACATAGCCGCTTGGTGCAACAGACTGCACATGTTAAGAAGCTATTCATCAAACACTGATTTTAGACTTAAGATTATACAATAAAGTCATTTTAAAATAGTTCAGTGTGTAAATGGTGTGATTAAGACATTAAAAATGAAATAAACAGACTGAAGAAATAAATGTTCAAAGTTTAACTGTGGTCATGTAGGGATACTAGACTGTTTGTTTTCTTATATTTTGTTCTAACACAGAAGTACACACCTCTGTGTAAGCATCAGACAGCTCTCAGTCACTGTGGGTCAGATTGTGAGTATAAATTTGATGTACATATGCAGCCTGGAATTTGTACTTAAGTAGAAAGATTTATCCATGTAAAGATTCATCTTCAGAGACAGACATGGTAAAATATTTTTTAAAGCCAGAATACATTTGGATATTTCATTAAATAAAGAGGGTTAGTAAATATAAAAATTACTTCTCCCACAAATGAGTCAATAATGATAAATGACAAACTAATATGACAGGTAAGAAAGAATATAACTGGTAGATACTAATAAGGGATCATAAGAAGTATTCTCATTTGTAATATAACCATGAAAATAAAACTAAAAGTTTACTAGGAGCTGAATGTGGTGGTTTATATTAGAATCACAGAATTCAGAAGGCTGAGGCAAGAGACTTGTCACAAGTTCAAGGCCAGGCTGGGCTACATACAGAAGTCCAGGCCACCCTGGACTGCACAGCAAGACCCTGTATCAAAAATAAAATAAAGTTTGCCAAGAGAAATATGCTTGTAGCTGTGATTTTAGTAGATAATGGGTACCCCAGGACATACTTCATGGTACAAATAAGAGTGAATGTTTTCTACTCTCATGAGATCATTCAACAGTGTTCATCAGATGTCTTTCTCGTTCTCTAAGGTCAAAGTGTGGCAGAAGTGGCTGATCATGTAGAAGACCCTCTGTCCTTCTAACAGCAGTCTTACCAATAGAAACAGTGAAGACCAAACAAGATAACACACTCAAATGTGGAAGGGAAAAACCTCTGAACCAAATTTCAGTGTTCCACAAAGCTATCCTTTAAGCATTAAGGAAAATCTAAGGCATCCCCAGATTGTAAAGTGGAGAGAGTTGACGCTTCTAAACTCAGCATGTGAGAAATTCCTAAGGCTGTATTTCAGGTTGAAATGAAAAGAGGTCACTAGACAGGATTTGGATAAAAATGCTAGGTAAACACAAACTCTCCACATTATGTAATTTGTGGAAAGTGTTGTGAACATATAAAAACAAATGCAGTAAACAAGGAAGTTAATATTATTGTAATGCTTCAATTTTCTGCATGCCTTAAAGAGTTAAAAGATATGATATGCAATAATAATGATTAACTCATTATTAGGAACACAGTGTGAGAAGATGTATGTTGTATAGCATCACAGAAGGTTTTTTGTGTACTCTTGAAATTCCAGAGGTAATGGAACTAAAACGGGGCGGTCCCACAATAATCCCTGTAGTTGAAGATCCTGTAGGGTAGAGCACACAGGCTTAAATCCCAGTGAGCCTCAGTGAGGTTTAAAACCAATATTCCTAGTACTGTAATCCCTGTAGTTTAAAATTCCACACAGTGGGGCAGATTATCTGTAAGTCCAAGTAAGTACGTCTTAAGTCCAAATAACTCACCCTCAGTTCCTGACAGAAATCAGTCAAGGTGATCTCCACCTGTGGGGCAAGTGAGGAGACGAGGCACAAAGAGGCACCTCATAAGACCCACCCCCATTCAGGATCGCAGCATGCATCAAGCAAGAACCCCCCCACCATCTAAAATGGTTGTTTATCATGTTGATGACCCATTGGGCATTCTTCATAAAAAAAGAGGAAAGAAAGGCTTTTACATAGGGTAGGAATGGTAAAAGCTATCTCAATATAAGTGACAGTATTTCACATGAGAATTTTTAGAAAATCTATAAAAAACTTTTAGAGCTAATTTAAAAGTTCAAGATTGGAGAAGGTAATAACAACACTTACAATTTAGTCATGCCTCTTAGTCTATCAGCAATAAAACATCTGAAAAGAAGCTATTAACTTTTCTTCTATTTATAATAGTATAAAAATAATAAAATAAATAAAAATAAACTGGATTAGAAATTTCAACACTGTCACACAAAAAGCTATAACATTACTGAAGAGCATTGAAGAATTCTAAGTAAATGACAAACATTTGAGGAGACAGGTAAGCGTCAGATGATTTAAACATTACACAATGTGCACATGCACTGAAATTTCATGGTACCTTACTAACATTTACTACTGTCAATGTATCAGTTAAAATAAATTTTAAAAAGAGCTCAATACATTGAAATTCATCTCTTGCTCTTGCTTTGAACTACTCAGCATTGCTGTGACAGCAAACTCTGTGAAGTGATCCTAGATTAACTTCATGTCTACCAAATCCCAGGGACCGACTTCAGCGACTCTAGAAAAAACAACCATAACACTCATAAGGATTTTCCACACTTGTTAGAACAGTTGGTATAAAAAAAGAATAAAAAAAATGTTAGTGAGGGTATGAAAGAAAAAAAACCCTTACAAACTACTGTTAGAATTTGAGTTAGTAGAGACATTGTGGGGAGTTGTCTGAATATTTCTCAAAATAGTAAGAGTTAAACTACCGCACAGTGCCAACACCCACCGGGGGTGGTATCCGAAGGAAGTCAGCGTGCTGAAGCGATGCTTGCACCGCTGTGTTCACCGCAGCCCTACACACAAAGCGATTGTAGAGCCAACATGAGTGTCCCAGAGAAGGAAAACAAGGACACGGGCAGCACACACACATGAAGGAATACCGCTTACTCATCAGAAGAATAGAATTGTCACTCATTACAACCTGAACCAATCTGGAACACATTATGTTAAATGAAATAAAACCAGATGCAGAAAGAAACGTAATTGCACAGAATCATTTATTTGTAGAATCTAAATGTGCTGATCTCATAGAAGAACAGTGCAGGAAACTCTCGAAGCGTTGGGTAGATGAAGATGGAGACGTTGATCGGGATATATAACTGAGGGTAATAAATCTCTAGGCTAGTCAGACAGATAGAACAGAAAATAAACAAATGATTGCCGGGGGCAGGGCAGGGGGTTACAGGCTGAGGAGAAGTGGGGAGCACTGCTAGCTCATGGGATTTCTTCTGTGGTGACAACACTCTACTGTTGATGGAGTGATGTGAGCATCCTAAAAACCACTGACTACACCCTCAAGGTGGTAGATTACAGGGTGTTTGCTTTATTGCAATAGAACTGTTGAAGTGAATTATTTCATTATAAATCTTAGTTTATAACTCAACAAAAACTGCCATAGTGAAAACAGTAGAAGCTGATGGCTAGTTCAAGTTCACACCCACAATATATGAAACCCTGCTTCTGCCATATGGCACATATGTATAGTAGCTTTGACCTTACCTTAGTTCTTCCTCAATTTTAGTTAATGGATTAAAAAAAAAAAAACAAGGAAAAACATGACCTCATAGAAGGCCAGCATAGCCATTAGATATGGAGACAAGTCATTGCCTAAAGGGAGCAAAAAGTAAAGTGCGGATGTACAGACTTTCTAGGTCCACCTTAATCTGTATGGCATGCCTTAGAGTCTTTGGAATAACTTCGGTATTGAGCTAAAAGAAGGTATTTATTCACCACGAAAGCCTCAATCATGTAACATGAATTATTGTGCCTTTCATAATTTATACTAGAAAGTCTAGCTTCTGGAAGGCTGAGGCGTGCATTCTACTGTAAAAAAATGTTAATGGAAGGTTGATTTTTCTGAACTAAAATCTCATTGTTCAGGTTGAATTGCAGTGTTGCACGTTGGGATAAATAAGTGACTTTTGGGTTGCAGTATGGATAGCTAATGTTGCTTAGTTAAGTTCTCTATAAAGTGCAGAACAGTTATTCTGTTCCCTGAAACACCGACCTGACTCTGGTGCAGGTGAGAGCTCTCAGAGTCTCGCAGTGGGGTCTCTGCCCGACGGTGAGATGTGAGAGGGTGCCTTGGGGCTGACCCAGGTGAGAGGCCAGGCTGCACCCTGGACCAGAAGATCTGAGACAAGTTATTCCATCTCAGCTCTGACGGGTGCTTTTCTCTCCTCATAATGTTTTCTGAAGTTTAGGGAAAGATGAGCAAGATCTGATACATTGTAGGTGCTTCATAAATTGTAACTATTGTCATTAAAGGTAATGATCAGATGCCAAGAAGATACATTAAAATTATAAAGAATGCAAATACCAATCACTGGTGTACTCTTTTGTAAAATTTAGATTATTTCCCTCAGAAATAAAAAAATATACGTATATTTAAAAGCTGAAATTTCCTTCCTTGTGCCATTTTCTTCTCTGTTCATGTTGGAGGTTCATGTAGTAATTTTAGAATAATTCTTCCCCTTGTAAGTACACGTGAAAAAAGCCCAGTTGCTTTGCCGAGGATACATGTGTAATGTCCCAGAACGCTGGCTGCTGATCTGCATAGATGCTGTCCTTCCTTTATGTCTGATCAGCCACGTGACAACAAACGGCTTTGTTGGTCATTCACCTACTCACAAGATTCAATGTTTTACCACATCAAATAAGGTAGAACTCCTGCTTAGCAAAATCGCATATGATACTGTGCACACTTTCTATTTGATCCTGTGTATTTATTTACTGATGAACTTTTCACACTCCCTCTGCCCCATGAACATAGAGAATATTTTCCTTCAAGTACCACAATCGGTGCAGCCCGTATTAGCCTTGTCGCTGCTCCCTAAAAAGCTTTGTCTGACTTGTGGAGTCCTCTCGCTCTTCCACTGATGACTATGAAAGGTTAAGTGGGCAGTGATCTTTCACTCAACAGCTTTCTTTAGTGCCATTAGCTGCTTTCAGTCTTTTGTTTTCAATACTGGCAATTGCACTGAGCTAAAGCTGAACTCCTTGTTGAAGTTTTTATTTTGAAAGAGGGTCTTGTTAAATTGCCCACACTGGTTTGGAGCTTGCATTCCTCCTGCCTCAGTTTTGTTGGTGCACCTGTGCTGTCCTGACTACCCCTGAGATTAAGTAATTTGGTAGAACAGACATCTGTCCCCTAACGTCCTGCACTCTGGAGGTCTGTGTGAAGCTTCTGCGCCTCTCCTCAGCTGGACCGCAGCACGCATGCGCTGCCCCCAGTCCACCATCAGGCCGCCGCATCCCATTCGCGAGGGCGGCGGCTTCACATTCCATGGTCCCAGAGGCTGAAAGTCCTGAGGCCAGCACTCCAGGAGAACTTTGCAAGGGAAGGAACTCCAGCCTCCCAGTTCCTCGCTCTCCGCCCACTTCATTTTAAAGAGAGCTGACCTCCTCCCCAGTCCCTCCTCAGGGAAGTGTCAGTGGTATGCAAACTGGGAACTCACCAGCCCTTTTGTGAATCACTTTTGCAAGTTTTAAAAATATTCTTCAGGAAACCATTTCTTAGTATTTGTGCCTTTTACAATCTGTATTCATTGCCTATTTCCTAAATTTTACTATTGCTCTTTCCCTAATTTTAATATATATTTCAATAATATGTATGCATTCATCATCTTGTTTTATGTCGCTTATACAAAAAACATAAATAACACGATTAAATTTCAAAGCAGTGTAATTCTAGGATAACATATCCCTTAGATATTTAATTAGATCTATTTGTTTCTCTACCTAATTTGGTTCATCTAACAACAGTGGTTAATGGTCAGGTAAACTGAGTGAACTTTGGTTCAAACCATTTCTAGAATGATTGTGTTTAATATTACTTTTAAATAATGCCATCTCAGATTCCAGTTAAATTTTATATAGTTCATATCTCATCTAATTTATTGCCATTTATTTCTCAATTTATCTCCGTTTCTAATGGCATCCTCTTAAGGCACTGCCCAAAGGCAGGACACGGTGGACTAGGGACACTTCTGATGAGGTCATAGGTGAGGCCTGAGCGTGGGCTTGAGTCAGTGCTTGGGCTCATGTCCTGTCTCCAACAGCTCTGTATTTATTCCTCAGGATTTAACTTCCTGACCTGTGAGATGAGAATGATGGTGGGATTTAATGATAGAGGTTTTATGAGGACTTCTTGAGTCTGGTAGTGCAAGTAAAATTCTTAAACATATATACTCCGATGTATGAACATAAAACATGTTTCCAAGGAGGGTGGTAGTACTCAGGCTAAAACAGTATGCTTCATGTTCTACTTAGGCATGCACTGCCCAAGAAAATAAGCAAGGTACATGTCATCATGGGAATTATGCAAGACTCTGGGAGCAGTGGGTTGAGGAGAGGCCCCATCGAAGGGACAGCAGCGCGCGTGTGAGGTGTGCAGGCAGCGCGTGGTCTCCCCTCCCAGGGAAGTACATGTGTAGCCTCATCTGTAGGCCCGGCTCTCCAGCTCCATCGCCACGGCTTCTGACCAGCCCACTGCTTCCCACCTTCGTGTTCAGCCTGTTCAGCCAGTCTCTTACGCACCTACAACACAGGAACAATCTCCCCCAAGGAGAGGAGCAGGGAGGGCTCCGCTGCTGATATGGACAGCACTGAAGACACGTCCCTGTTCCCACACTTGTCGGATTTCGCTTAATGGTCTATTTATTCTCCGTTCTGCTCTTCCGTGTAGATCACACATATCCCAGTCCATGTTTTCCAGCAGTAACATGTGTCTTCGTGTCTCATCCTTTACACATAGGCATTAAAAATGCAGTGGGAAGCAGATAAATGCTGACAACAAGTGAGAGATATCTCTGGAGAGGGACTGAACGCGGATACCTGGTTCTTATGAGCTGTGGCAGCTTTGGACTGCATCAGCTGACTGAATGTCCATATCTGCCTCCACATGCAAGATCTGCAGCCAGTAGCAGCAGCACGTACACCATGGAAATCAGCTTCAGTCGCATCTTTGACTGAGGCCTCCGTGGCCTTGCTTCACTCAGCAGAGCGACCACCTTCCCATCTCCTAACCCTAGAGCCAGTTTTGTAAGCCCGGACATCAGAGGTGGGCGTGAGGTGCCACCACCACTGGTGTTTGTTTCCTGCTCCAGACTTTCGTCCTTCCAGGAACAGGCTCAGCTCCACCCCAGGAGCATCAGAAAAGCTCAGCATCCCACTCCGCTGAGCCCGGCACCACCCGTCCTCGCTGGGCTCCCTGATTCTCTGAGCAAACAGGTCAAGATGGGAGCTCCAGCGCTGGCTAGGAAGGCTGAATGCAGTGCCAGGAAAGTTGGCCTGAGGCGTGCCCAGGGATGAGGAGGAGGGCCTGGATGGGGCGATCCATGGGAGGTCAGGCCGTCCCCATGCTGACACTCACAGTCAGGGAAAACAAAAGCTCCAGCCCGGCACAGCCACTGAGGACACAGACCACACACACACACACACACACACACACACACACACGCGCGCGCGCACACACACACACACACACACACACACACACATCCGGTCACCGTACAAGTTACAGAAGCACAAGGGGTAAAGTGCTTGTGAAACACAAAAGAAATACAGAATGGAAAGTGGGTCAGTAGTCATGGGTAACATCTCTGACCTCCTAAGGATGTTGACAGTGCGGGTCACCAGCATTTTTCTCCTTGGTGGTGAGTACACAGGAGGGGAGCAGGTAGCTTCACACATGTTTTCTTTCTTCTCCCTTCTTCGTCATGTAACACAGGAGGCGGCAATGTGACTGTGGTGATGAACAGGTGAGTGCTACCAATTTTACATCACAATAGTGAGCACATCAGTGAGCAGGTCATGGCGCCTGTGCCGGGGAAGGGTTAGCACATTTCCGGTTTAATGCAAGACAACAACACAGTGATCGGTGAAATTAAGACTTCATTATTGAGTCTTATTTCAGTTAAGCTTTCCGTGTGTTTGTGTAGGGGTGCGGGTGCCACGTTGGCAAGAAGCGTGCTTCCTGCAATAGATAACTTAGGTCTGACTTTGTCAGACCAGAGAGGTCCAAATATCTGGCTGAACACTGTTTCTGGGGGGAGGGGTTTGAGAAGGCATTCCTGGAAGAGACTGACTTCTGCATGGAGGGGTGAATAAAGCAGACCTGCCCATGCAGGTGACTGTGTGCCAGAGAATGAGGGGCTGAGCAGAGTGGGCGCTGGGGGAGCCTGCGTGAGCTGGGACTGCTGTCCTCTGCAGCTTCTGCACCACCAACTGCTCTGGTCTGTAGTTTGGAGACGGAAATTCCTGGGTCTCCGCACCCCTGTGGTCACATGGGGCGCATCGCAGTATCAGCTGGGTTTCTCAGATTTTGCAGCAACACAGCTGGTGCTACATAATCTAGCTATTTCATTATCTATTAATATTGATAAATTATCATCTTGAAGGATTATTGAGAACACCTATATTATACATAAAGTGCCCAGGAGATTGTCCAAAATAATCAACAGCATATACTACCATTATTGATAATTCTACTGAGGTTCATGACATAGTTTGTTTTTCCTGCTGAACCAATAACAGTCTTGCATCAGTATGATTTTCTTACTCAGACTGGCTTAGAGTGCTGCAGAAAGTGGGCAGACTGGGAATCCTGAGAGAAACAGTGAAGAAAGCAGCCATGTGAGTGTGTGGTCCCAGCACATCTCAAAATATCGATTGCTTGCCCTTGTTTTCCTCTAGCAGATGGTGTAAGAGCAACAACAAAATGGCTAGTTCTTTGAGCTTCCCTGCAGGACACCTAAACACTACTCTGCATAGTGCTCCAGGGAGTTTGTTTTACTTCCTGAAATAAGACGTAATATAATGCAACACGTTTTTTTCTTAGAAAAAGAGTGTGGCAGAAGCCATCACCCTGCCAGGGAATGAGCCTCATATGGAAGCACGTTCCTCTGTACTGCAGTTGGCCACAGCTCTGCTGGTCTCCTCAGAATGGAATTTATATTGCACTTATTACCTTGTACCTGCTAAAGCTGTTTATGGAAGCCAAAAGGAAGAAATAATTTTTATGTTCCTTTTAGTTTCTTATAAATTCAGAAACAATTTTGCTTGAGCAGCTGATCTGTGAATTAATAATGAAAGACTATAACTTTTTTCACTACAGTATGTCAAGTACTTCCTTTGTGTTTAAAAATTGATGAGGCTCAAAACTCCATTTCTTTCTATGAAACAGATTTCAAAGCATATGGAGTAATCACTTCTTCTCTCTTATGGAAGGTGCTTTCCATGCTTATGTCTGGGTTACTAAAAGATAAATAAAAAACAATTTCAACTTCACTATAAAATATCACAATCCTCTTTTAAGAATTTTCTGAAAATCCTCTCCTGAAGTATAATTTCTAGTAAAACCTATCATTCTTTGTGTCAGAAACACTGTTCATCTAACAGGACAGTTAGCTGAGTCTTTAATGTGAGTGTGAGATCCTGCTGACTGGAACTATGTACCTTCTTACATCTTGTATTTTTGTCTTTGAAGTGTGTATGCATCACAGCACCCTATATGTCGTTTTGCACGAGATAACTTATTTCTGCTTTTTTAAATTTCAAATTGAAATCTTTATTTTGTCCGTCTAGGTGCACTACATCCCTTCTTCAGTAGCGCCTCATATTCTCATGCCTGCTGGTGCACAGAGTCTGAGCGTCCCAGCCCATTCCAAGTGGCTGGCCAATCACAGCCGGAGGGAAGAGGCGGGCACCGCCCCAGGACTGCGGCACTCTCCCAGCATGCACCAGAGCGCACGCCCGTCAGTCAGAGGGTGGCTGGCGGCCGACAGCCTGATCTCTGTAGTGCTTATGCTGCTTCTCATCGGACAGAGGGAAGAGGTCACAAGACTCATGTAAATTCAAAAGACCATCCAGATTATACACAAAGGGATAATGATTTCAATGTAGTCTGAATACAATCATTTTTCTTTGGCAGTATATCCTTCATATTTTCAAAATATCTCCTCTGTACTGATTGGAGAAGAGATCACAGCATTAAGTGATGCAATGTTCTGAGGGCAACTAATTTATACTTCATGAAATGTTTTTATTTTTTCAGGATCAGGGAAATATTTCTTAAGGAGGCCTTCAGAAGACCTGCACTATCGTTTTAGTTACATAATAGCTTATTCTCTTCTGCTTTTAAAATTGAATTGTTTTATATTATTCTTCTTCATTACTTTCTGCCCCTTTCCCATTTTTCTCTGGGCCTCAGTTGGTGTTAAGATATAGGAAAGGATTAACTTCGCAGTGGAAAGCTTGGATATCAAGTCAGAAAGGCAAAATGCTTCTGGGTCTTTACAGTAATATTCTGCAAATAAGATTCATTTCTAAGAAACTGAAAATAGCTAAAGGTTTATGTGATGTTGAAAGGTTTCAGTGACAACCACTAAAGTTAGAGAGGAATGAGATTGGAAAGAAAAATTGTGTTAGAAATACGACTATCTTGATGTACTGTCCATGTCCCCAAGTTAGACGTTAGTCACACAGAGACTGGAAAGACACTAGATTCAGTGCAGCTTCAATAAACCGAGCTGGGGGTTGTGAGCATGCAAAGTGCTCCTGGCCCTGTCTGAGACGCCCTGTGCCTGGGGCGCTGCATCTCTGAGTGGTATTGCCTATGCTTTAGAAGCGATGCCTCCTCCGGGAGAAGCACAGCATGCGGGAAGCTTAGCAGTCATAGCACCTGAGGGGAGCAGCGCAGGGACCGGGCACTCTGGCTCAGGAAGCTCTAAGACTCTGAGTACTAGTGCTGTAACTCTGGGGTCTCTGGAGCAGACCTGCTTCGACCCCTCCACTTACAGATGAAAACCTGGAAACCCCGGGTTAAAGGATGGACATGAGATCACACAGCTAACTTACTGAAGAGCACGGATGCAGTCCTGTTTCTAAATTCTCTCTCTGGAAGTATTCAAGGAGAGAGCTTAATGCTACTGTGGAGAATTTTCTTTTATTTCCCAACTGGCATATATAGGGAAACAAACACCACTCTTCAGTTTTGAGAATTTTAAACCGAAACAAAGAGGCTAGAAAGTGTACCATGTTCTAGTTAGTGTCTCCATCTGTGCTGCACGACTAGTACTAACCGTGTAGTGTTCTTTACAAACACTGCAATCTACATGCTCTGCACTCCATGTCCTGGCCAGATGTGAAGTTTGCTTTAGCTATTCAACCAACACGGCAAGTTCTTCAAATGACATTGCTTTAGCAAAAACTTTTAGGCAGTTATCACACTGAATGAACAGGAGTAGCAATTTTTACGGTGTTAATATCAAGAAAAATGCGAAGACAAAATGTTCTGATCTAATGTGCAGCATGATCAGTGCTGCCATGCAGGCACCGGAAGCTTCGCGAACACAGACTACGGAGAACAGGTTACATCTACGTGCAGCACGGGCAGTTTCCGGTGCCGTAGGACACAGGGAAGGTGCTGGGCAGCGATGGCGCTGTGGGGGGGCTTCCGGCGAGGGAGGGCTCACCCACAGGGGCGAAGGCGCGAGGCTCACAGGACATTTCCTCTGATCCCTCCGCCACAAGCCCCATGCGCCTAGAGTTGCAGAGCACGAAGGAGATAATAGAAGAAGATGAATTTTATACTGATTATGAAGTAGAACAAAACAAACCCCTTTGTCTGAAGTCCAACTGTAAACAACCTAAAATAATTTCACGTGATATTTAATTAGTTGCCTCAGGGCCTTGGTCCACACTTGAATTATTTGCTGTGTCAGAGAACTCAACACAAAAGAGCTTTTGGGAGGATTAAATGCAAATTATGTCAATATTCTGACAACATATTTCAAATGTTTCTTATCAACTCCTGAGATTAAAGTATAAATAGTTCATGTTCTACTAGAGAAAACCAGGTGTCAGCAATATCTAGACGCTACAGTCCACAAAATAGGGTTCAGCCTGAATTAGACCAACCAAACTTACACAGTAAGTGCTCAACAGAAGCTAACTTTTATATTGCTCCATTTTTGTTTTTTCAGTCCTGAGGAGTGAGCCCAAGTCTTCGTGCGGAGCCACAACTCCAGTTCTTTTCATTTTGAAACAAACTGCCCAGGCTGGATGCAAACTTTCCACCAGACCCCCTGCGTCAACTTCCCTCAGTATTAAAGTTATTCACATGTGCCGCTCTTCGGCACATAACATTACAGTTATGTTTAATCCCACTTGCAGTTTTTAAACTCTGACTGATGTTTACTTTCTTGGGAGCTGCACTGATTGCAAGAGACAGGGGCAGGGCCCTGCCAGCTCTCCTGCTGTGGAGCTTTCACTGACTGGTCCAACCTCCGGGCTTGGAGATCCCTAACTGCATTTGTGACTCGCATCCGTCTGCCCCAGAGGCTCAGAGCTGATGGCTGGACACGGGACTGCTAGGAAAGCAGACTTTCTCCACAAGAGGCTGTTAAGAATGGAACTCTTGACTCCAGGTCTAACAGCACCACCTCTAGACTGTCTGTACGCTTGGGGCAATCTGAGACACCTGCGCTTCCTCTCTCTCCTTCTCGTCTTAGAGTCTGACATTCTCTGAGTCCAGACAGCTCCACCTGTGACTGCCCACTTTCCTCCAGGGGTTTCTCCTACTTCCTTGTTGGGAGTCTGCTTAGGAAGGACCCAGAATACGACAAACATGTTCACATGTGCAAAAAGATGCTGATTATAACAACCCATGTTATGAATATTCCCACAAACAAGTGGTTTTTATCAAGAAGTATACTTTTCAAATAAGCAATCAAAATGAGTGTGCTTTGGCAGTTCTCAAAAGCACTTTTTAAATTCTAGGGAGATGCAAATTTTCGGATTTGGAAGAAATGCAGTGGAGGATGTTTCCACTGTCATATTCGAAGCAATAACTCGATTCTAAGTAAATGTAAGTGGCAAGTAGACAAATTTGAAAACCTTTTGATGATGGACTTATGAACATTTGGGGACCTTGCATTTCCCTACAATTCTTACACTATTTTCCAAATACCAGTTGCTCACTAACCCATGATCATGAGGACAAAGCACTTGAAGTAAAACAATAACCGTGTGTCACTGCCTTCAGTGCCACTGGCTGCCTGCCCAGGTGCAGATTCTGGATGATTAGAAAGGTAATTCTTTAAGTGTCCCAGGTTTCACAGGATGACCCTGACCATCCACAGTAAAATATGTAAATGGGAAGCTTTGATGGGGGAGTTTCCTAACATAGACACTTTAAGAAAGACTGTCCTCGGCCTCACTTTGGTGCATCATGGCCCTGGTCCTTGGACACTGGGACACCATACAGATGTGACCCCACCCTCTATGGGGCAGGACTTGTGGCAGATGCCATGATGCAGACAACGGCTCACAAAGGAACCTCAGAAAGCAAAGCAGGGATATGGAGATGTTACAGGAAGCTTTGCCCAGAAAGAAGTTGTACATTATCACTCCTCCTAGGAAATATTCAGGAGTAAATATAGTTTTTTTGTTCTGTTTTGTTTTTTATAGTAAGCAGGTGAGCAGGCAACTGCCAAAATCTGCCGGAGATCAGGGAGAAATCAGGAGATCACCTGAGATTACAGGCAAGAGGCGTGGCAAAGAGCTTGCTGAGACCTTTATTAGGATGTTATTAGCAGCCAGTGGGTGCATTTGGGGGGCTGGAGGGAAGCATTATCACAGTCCATCAGGAAACATTCCACTGTGTCCCTGCCAGAGATCTGGTCTTAAATACCTCATTTCCTGAACAGATCAGTATTTTTATTAATTTATTTTTTTTTCATTTTTTTTTGACACAGGATCTCACTTCTAGTTCAGGCTTGAGCTCCCAGAAATTCTCTTGCCTTTGACACCTGGGTCCTAGGATTACAAGTGTAAGCCACTGTGCCCAGCATTGTGGTATGTAGTACTGATTTCTGGTGGGCATAAGTCACCACGCCTGGCATTGTTGTATGTGGTACCTGGGAATGAATCCTGGACCATGAGTTTGCAAGTCAGGCACCAGAACCACTGAGCTAAGAACCTCGCCCCTGAGAAGATCAGTCTTTGCTGTGTCTGCTTGTAGAGGTGGAGTCAGTTGTGCTACACCGCACAATTCTCAAAAGCCTCATGCAGAGAGCATGTCAGCCATGCTGAGAGGTCAAAGCGTAAGACTGGGGTAGTATTGACAATACTACAATATGACAATAAGATGTGCATATTTAGAAGTAGCCATAAAAGAAGAAAAAATAGAGAGTAGGTCATAACAGACCTTAGCCTCATGAAAAGTATTCTGCTACTTATTCCTTAGAATAGTTCTGTTGTCATATTTGAGGCAGTAACTTGATTCCAAGTAAATGTAAGTGGCAAGTAGATTATAAATATAAGGGGCAAGTAGAAAATTTGAAAAATTTTGTTGACATACTTATGAACATCTGGGGATCTTGTGAATGTGAGAAGTAGGTGACTGTTCTTACTGACTGCATCATACATACAGGCATTGCGGAGGTGTCTGGATTATGGGTTACCATGCATAGAGGCATTGAGGAGGTGGCCAGATTATGGGTTATCATGCATAGAGGCAGTGAGGAAGTGGATGGATTATGGATTATCATGTACAGAGACATTGAGAAAGTGGCTGGATTATGGGTTATCATGCATACAGGCAGTGAGGAGGTGGCCTGTGTATGGGTGTCACCAAAAACTAGCTGGATCCTGGATGGGCTAGAAAGGAAATGGAAGGCTCTCTGCTTGCTCCTCTCTCTTCCCTACCATGAACTATTTCTCCTCCACCATGTTACCCTGCCTTGGAGGGACCTGACTACATATTGAAATTTCTGCAAACCATAAACTAAAATAAACCTTGCCTCTTTTAAATTTAGATATCAAGTATTTTTCCCTAGCAACAAGAAAGTAACTAAGACTGGTTTTGGTACTGAGAGTTGGGTCAGGGCTATGACACTGCCTGGCCACATGGTTCGGAAGTCTTTGGAAGTGGCTTGTCGGAGGGTTTGAAAGGATTGGAGATGCCAGCTGAAGAACCAGCCCTTGCAGGCTGTAAGCCAGACTTAATGGGAGTTTTTGTTATAGCTCAGAAGACCAGAATGCTGATGGAAAGGCAGATATCACAGATCAAGGTAAGCAGGTTTTAGCTGGAAGTGGAAACATCAGATGGGTTCTGGCAGAAAGTGTTTTTGCATACTGCTCATGCCCATACACCTCACAAGGGGCTGAGATTAAGAGCAACAGATTAATTAATTAACAGGAAGTAGTACAATATTGAGGCAGTGGCATAACTCCTCTTGGAGGCTTTGAGCCAGGTCTATGTTGAGAAACAAGAGCAAAGGGCCAGTAGAATGCTTTAAAAAGTGTTGAGTTTGACCAAAGAGAAAGGTGCAATAAATTGGAAAAGATGACCTGAGGGCATCACAAGAAGAGGACTCTACACTTTGCTTTAGAAAAATTGCAAAGGTGACACACTTTGTTCTGAGGAGAGAGCCCCAGGGCACCATGCTCCAGACTGGTGGTGGCCTAGGAAATTGCTTCTGAGGACTTGGCTCATAGTGCTCAGTGATCTAGGCCCTTGATGCCTGGAAAGTCTAGGCATGTAGGAGAATTTCAGCCAGACAGCTGCCTACAGATAAGACTAAGAGAGAAGGAAGCCTGGAACAACTCCACTTGGCAGCAGCTCTTGGGGTCATCAGTGTGGTTCTGGTTTTTGGTGCATGCAGAATGGAAGAACTGTGTAGCTAAAAGGTTTCCAGCTAGATTTCAGAAAGCCTGGGATCTTGGGCTATGGGCCCCTAAGAGGGCAGAATGTGAAGCTGGTAGTGTGAAGCTGGCACTGCAGTGGAGACCCCAGAGGCTTGGGGAAGTCAAGAAAGTGGGCTATCTGAGAAAGTTCCATGGATTGAGCACAGGTGGTACCAGTGGGGGACAGCCTCCCAAGCTCTTGAGTTCACCTCTGGCCATAAACTAACTTGAGTGCTGGACAGGGGTTTAATGTTCACCTTGATGAGTTTTGATCTTGCTTTGGCTCCATTTCTTTCTGTCCCACTATTTGTACCTTGTGCACTGGGAATGTCTGTCTGCCACCAAATGTTGCAGATGTCTAACTTCTTTTTCAGAGGGTCCCAGCCAAGAGTTTGTCTTAAATCCCAGAGATTTTGGACTTGTACTTGTCAGCAGTGCAGAGACTGTTAGTACTCTCATAACTCTTAGAGATGGACTAAGAGATACATGTGCTTTACACAAAGAGATGTGCTTAAGTCTGTTGGTGCTTGGGGTGGGGTGTTATAACATATCTAAATGGACCCCTAACCCAAGGAGGTAGCTGGATCATGGGTGTGTGTCACTAGATTATGGGCCTGTGGTAACTGGATTAGCACACAGATTGGTTTAGCACAGTTCTGGGTGTGGATGACAGAAAGACTTACCTTCTTGTGGTAGCACCCACAAGAGGCGTGAGCCTGAACAGGATACATGGAGGCAGGAAGACCAGCAGCTGTATGCTGCTTCCTGCTTGGAACAATATGAACTGCTTCTCCTCCAATAGTCTTCAGTACGCCACCCTCCGTTGGAGCCAGCCAACTATAGACAGACGCCACTACACATTGAGCTAAAGTAAAGCTCTGTCTCTTAATAAGAGTCCAATTATTTAAATAAAAGATGATGAAACATTACATATTTTTATAAGCTAACATAACAGGAAATATTAAGACAACAATTTTATCAAATTTATTCAATACAGCAATGGAATGGTTGAAATAGTACCTGCTCCAGTGACTCTTGGAATGGTGTAGTGAACGAACACACTGCTGCAGTGACAGTAGGGGTGGACTGCTAAGTAGTCAGCTTTGAGTGTGGGCTATTTTGTCCCAGCAGTGAGAAAGTATCTAAGCGTGGAAGAACCATTCTCTCCAAAGGATGTGGTCTGGAGTGAAAAGTGATATGTGAAGTTGTCAAGAAGCATATACTGGTACAAATTTTCAAGCTTGAGTGCAATCATGATGTGTATATATAATGTACTAGTAAAGATTTGGATTTATAAAAAGAAGCATATGTTAACAAAATATAGCTTCGAGGCTGTTAGACAAGAACAAGTAAGAAAAGTTGAGAGTTATAATCCAGAAGGAAGATTTTATGTTTCTAAAGAAGATGCCTTTGGTTTCGGTTCATCTTCGTGGAGGACCAGTGTTCAACACATGAGCATGGAGGCAGAAGCGGGGAAAGCAACCCAGTCTGTCTTTTTAGACTCCCACACACCTGTGCAGTTTACAGTGAGAACATCAGACATCGTTGCAAATGTGTCTTCAGCAGGGAGAATGGATTTCTGAAGCCAAGAAGGGCAAGGAAATTGGGGTGAAAATCTACAGCTGAGGGGAACTTCAGCCAGCTAGCTGCCTACAGAACAGTGATGATCCAGAGCCATCTGAAGTGATGCAGTAACCCCGCCCAGTAGTTAGGCTTTCCCACTACATGTAAGTGGGCCAAAGCTTAGATTTGTTATATTTTTTTTCTGTTATGTACATAATGTAGCAAAAGAAAATAAAAACCGCTACTTAGAAGCAAGTGGGCAGCTCATTTTTAAAATTTAATCTTTACTGATACATTATGAATATACATCATCACCACATTCAACATTGAGAGTTTGTACCAGAATGTGACATGACTTGATTCTCATTTTTCCCCTTTCTCCCCACTCTGGGATAAATAATAAGGGGAAAATGAATGTGGTAATAATAAAGAAAAAAAGAAACAAAGATTATGTACTAGATGTTTTGATGATGAAAATGGATATCCAGCTCAGCTACAGCATTTTATCTAAAATATTTTATATATTTTCTTTTAATGTCTCTTTTTTATCTCTTGCTGATGATTTTAATTTGCTTCTTCTATGGCTACAGAATGGTGCTTTTGCAATTCCCTATAATGAAAGTATTTATAAAATTCTAAAGAACACCTGGGAATATTTTTCAGTTCTATACTTCATAAATATACATGACAAAAATATGATTGAGTAGGATTAAAGTACATCATTATTGTATAAGAATTCCAAAGTGAAATTAAATCATTGAACCTAATGCAATGAATTAACAACACTGAATGTTTATTGCAGGCTATCATATCTGAAGTAATATTTTGAAACAAACTATCTCCTCTGATATAGTATGAATTACTTTATATTTATTCCTTTTCCTTATCACCAAAATTGAAATATAATTGGTCTGCTTTCTAAGTTCTATGCTTGCGGTCTTGTAAAGGAACGTGCTGGTAGTCACAGACTTTCTCCTATACCGGTGACTCTGAGGGGTGCTCTGAGGGATGAGGAGAGCCTTACACAACTTCTACAACAGTGTACGCACTGCACATCCGGAACTCAACAACTGTGTGATTATTAAATAACATTTTAGAAGCAGGCTAGTGTAACTGACCTGATGTCTTGTGATAGGACATGGAGTTTGCTTCACGCCAACAGTGCAGACATTTCAGAGTACTGTTAATAAGTCAAGTTTAAGGAATACACCTGACCAGATAATATTTCATTGTGTCTCCTTAGAACAGATGCAACAAATTTGTTTCTTCTAAGCCAGTCAGGGCCAACTGTAAATGAAGGCGAGGACATACAGTGATTGCCATGAGTTGGGGTTGGGGGGACACAGCCTCCCCAGCCAAGCACAGTTGTGCAGAAGTGGCCGAGGTCTTCACCATGCTGGGTGGGTCTGTTTTGCAGAACCACAGCTCAACAACCACACACTGCAACAGCCACTGAACTTCCCTGACCTTCCTTCTTAGACCCGGAGTGGGAAAATGCAGGTGTTATAGTTAATACTGAGTTAAAACACGCGAAGAATAAAAATTGCACCTAAGAGATTAAGATATAACTAAGATCAGGTATTTGTGACATGATTAAAACTATTAGGCAATTGGAGCCTCCCCCTCACATCCAAAGCCCGACAGGCCTCTGCCACCCAGGGAGGGAGTGCAAGGCTTGCAGCCACCTGGACCTCTGGATGCTCACTCATGGGGACAGGGGGCAGCCCTGGGCCCCCACCCACGAGCACCAATGGGCTCAGCCCCACAGCTCCAAGACAGTCTCTGAGGGACTACTGAGCCCCGGCTGAAGTAGACATGAGAGTTAGGGGCCTCACAGTGTGTGAGCTTCTTTTTCCCCTCTTTTCTGGTATACATGTCTGTACATAGTTTGTAAATGTGAAAAAGAATAAACATTACTGTGGCAGTTTAGGCAATGTATCATGGAGGCATGTCAGAGTAAACCTCAATAAAATGTGTTTAGGGCCAGGGAGTTAGCTTAGTGGTTCTGGCGCCTGTCTTACAAGCGCAAGGGCCCAGATTCGATCCCCGGTAACCACATACCATACTGGGCATGGAGACTCACCCAGCAGCAACCAGTACCACATACCACAGTGCCAGGTGTGGTGGCTCACGCCTGTCATCCCAGCACTCGGGAGGCAGAGGCAGGAGGATTGCTGTGATGTGAGTTGGAGGCTGAGCTCAGGGCCAGCCTGAACTACAAAGTGAGACCCTGTCTCAAAAAAAAGAAAAATACGTGTTTCTAGAGAATTTAAAGACAAGCTTTCCACTGCACATTCCTTGGCTCTATCTTTCCTCAATCTCCAGTTATTTTCCACTTCTGAAAATAACCTCACAAACTCTCTCCTTCCCTCCATTTTCAGCTTTAAAATAATACCACTAAAGTCCAATCTCTTTTCTTTCCTTCATTTCCTGTCATTACTTCTCTTCTTTGTGAAATTTTATCTCCGTTGTGTTTCCTGTACCTCTATGTCTTAGCCTACTTACTATCCAAGCAATTTTACTGTCTCCTACTGTGAAAAAGTGGGAACTTGTTACCTAAGGTAACTGTTGTTTGGTACAGAAAGAATTTCCCCATTTGAGTTGCTTGAGTCCAGGGATGCAGAACTTGGCGGGGGGGGGGGGTTGCAAGGTGGACTGTACCTAACAAATGGGAGAGGATTTCCAACTGGTATGACGGATATGCTGTAGGTCCTGCAGTTATTAATGTAACCAGTAGGTCTCTCCTTGTAGTAGTGGCCATGTCTGATCCTAAATACAATGATGAGGTTGATTAATTGCATTATCATCAAAATATAACCAATACCAAGGCCACCTCATAGGGAGGTTTTCACTCACTAAAGAAATCTTCACAAAATATAATTATTTTTCTATCCTAACTAACCTTCAACTCTCACAAAAAAAGAAATATGACAACACAAGAAAGAAAGATGCTACTAAACCCGGTAACTTCCTGGAAGCAAATCTCAGTGATACTAAGTAGAAGAAATTTCAGACAACACACAAAGCCACATGGTTGAAATATTTAAAAAATTCAAAGAAGAAATTAATAAGACATGTGGTAAGCCTAAAGAGTATATAAACACATGATCTAATGACTAAAATATTTAACAAGTTTAAATTAGACAAAAAAGTTGACTGAGTTGACAATGCATAAAATCAATGATAAGTTTCCTGAAGAATTAGAGAATATGAAAAAGAGTAGACACGGGAATGAAAAACTCTGAAAGTGTAGACAAAGGCACGGCCGGTCTGAGGGCAATCTGTCTGAACAAACAAAGGAGAAGCTCATTCATCAAAATCATGGAAGCATTTCTGTATCTATGAAAAGTACTCCAGATCCCTGTAAAAGGCACATAGAACCCCCGAATAACTGCAATTACAAAAGAAACTCTTCGTGCTCGAAATACCCACATTCAATACAAACAATCCTAAAAGCTGTCAAAAAAGAATGAAGTAACCTATAAAGGGCATCCTATTTGAGTATCACAAAATTTCTTATCACAAATCTTAAAGTCCAGAAGAGCTTGGAACTAAGCTTTTCAGGTTCTAAAATAAAAGTTTTTAATCAAGATTATATGTTGCACAATTATGCTTCAAAATTGATGGAGAAATACAGATTTCTATGACAAAGAGAATTTAAAATCATTAATGATCACCAAACCAACACTAGAAAAGTGTACTTAAAAGAATAAAATGAGAATTAAGTTGTGTCTTATATTGGTACAAATCCCCATTACGGAGTGTAATCATGATGCATATATGTAATGTACCAATAAAGATTTCAATTAAAAAAACAGAATACTAGACAGAAAAAGCAAAGCCAGCATCACCGCAGAGCCCATACAGAGCAGAAAAACATCTAACCAGAATTGGAGTTAAGTGAAGAAAAAAACTGGAATCAGCAATGGAAGACCGATGCAATGATGGAATTCAGTAAATATCTTTCAGAAAGAATGCTCAGCAGCACAGCTCTGAACCCCCAGTCGAAAGGCAGACTGGCAGACTGATCAAAATCCAAAATGTAACCACACTGTGTAAGCAACATGCCTCATGTATAAAGATATGTATGAGGTGAATCTGAAAATGTTTCCAACTGGACCCTGAAAGTAAGCAGGAGTACTTTAATACAAAGTGGACTTTCATACAAAGTGGACTTTCACACAAAGTAGACTTCAAGCCAAATCTTATCAGAAGAGACAACAGTGGCACTGCATACCAATCCAGAAATCCATTAGGCAGGAAGAGTCAACTGCAAATCTACATACAACCAAAGCAACACAGCCAATCATAAAACAAAAATTACTAGACTAAATGGGACATATATATGCCAACACAATTATAGTGGGGAATTCAATACTCTACTCTTACAAAAAGAGAATGAAACCAGACAAAAAATCAACAAAGAAAAATCAGAGCTGTACCATACCACCAAAGAAACGGATTTAACAGATAAGTCAGAGTGCTTCATGGAACAACAGTAGCATACACACTTTTCTCAGCAGTGCATAGAACTTTCTCCCAATTAGAACAAATCTGAATGCAATAAAGCTTGCTTAAATAAATGCAAAATAAGTAATAAAATAGTATTTTGCATCCTATTGGATCATAATAGAATGAAAGTAGAAATCAAATCCACAGAAACTATCAAATACCTGGGCATTAAATGAAGCTTTAGTTAAAATCAATCTGAAGAAATCAGAAAGGAAACTAAAAAATTCCTGTAAGCACATGACAATGGACACAGAGTGCACCAAAATGTATGGCATAAAAATAAAGACACATCTAAGAGGAAAATTTATACTTACGAAGGCTTCCAAAATGTAGAGCAGTCTTAAGAAAATAATCTAATTATGCTTCTCAAAATCCTACAAAAATAAGAGCAATCCAAATCTGAAACTTGTAGAGTGAAAGAAATTAGGGCCAAGAATGTAGTTCAATGGTACCTGGAAAGCACAGGTCCTGAGTTTGATCACCGGTACCTCTTTCCCCACAAAAATAAATTATAAAAACCTAAGCAGACATTAATAAAATTATAGTGAAAAAACAATACAAAGCATCAATAAGTTAAGTTTGTTCCTTGAAAAAATAAATAAGACTGATACGCTCAATAAAAATTACTCATAACTAAAAGACTCCCATCAGTATAACTTGATACTAAAAAGGCAAAGTCAGAAAGGAAACTGCAAATATCCACGGAACCTAGAAGAAATCTGTAAATTTATGGACACACGTGAATTATCAAAACTGAACCAAGAAGATGCAAAAACCCTGAACAAAGCAATGAAATAGATACAGTAAGAAAAAACCTTAACAACAAAAAAAAGCCCAAAACTTTATATATTCACTGCTGAATTGTCCCTAGTCTCCAGTGTACGAACATCTACATTCCTCAAAATGTTACACAAAATTAAGAGGAAAGGAAAATTTTTTCTTGGGAGCTACCATTCCCCTGATATTCAATAAAAAAGATCACTGCATGTCAGTTTCCATAATGAACACAAACACAAAAATCATCAGTAAGATACTGGCAAACAAAATGCAAATGAATCATTAAAAAGGTCAAATATTATGATCAATTTGGCTCCAACTGAGGGATAATTTAAAGCAGCATCTATTCATGTTTAAATGAAATCAAGTACAGAAGCCTAACCAAAAGGTGATAAAAGCCCTTCAGGCAGACCCACTGTGAATATCACAATAAACGGGAAAAATGAAAACATTCCCTCGAAAATCAGGAAGAAGTGAAGGGTGTATGTTCTTATCACTCCTGTTCACTACAGTGCTCAAAGCTTCAACCAGCGAAATCAGGCAAGAAAACAAAGCAGGAATTTGAACAGAAAAGGAAGGAACTGGACTATCATCATTTGCAGTTAATAAGATACTTCACACTGAAGACCCAAGAAGCTCTGAGGAAAGACACGTATAAATAACAGTCAGGCCAGGCTTCCCGACAGGATCCAGGAAATAACACTAAGAATCAGCAAATGGGATTATGTCTTTCTATGTGGCTTTGAGCAATATTATGACCTTTCTCTTTCTGCTCTAAAAGGAAAAATAAATAGTAGCCTTTTCATGGGGAGGTGACCGGTGCAGTTTGTACTCCAGGACTGTAGTAACAGGAGCAGTCATGGTGTTGCGTGGACACTATCTGCTTCCACTGGGAGCTGCCGCCCCTGAAATTACACTGTGCACGCGGCCAAGCAGGGCTGAGGCGGCGCTCACTGCGCCCGTTTGGGGAACGGACTGAAAGTCAGTACTCCCAGCATTCAAGTTTTGTTCAGTCATGAGTTTCAGTCAAATCTTACGGACGTTTAAATGTCTTCCTAGGAGGAAAGTCCTGGTGAATTTTCTCCTGTCAGCACCGTTCACATGAGCTGAAGCAGAGGCACACGGTCTGAGTAGAGAGAGCGGTGCCCCCCAGGGCAACCTCAGCCTCACTCACGAACGCAAGCAAAACCTGCTGGGGCTACAGATTTAGCTGCGCCGCACTGCTGTAATCCAGGAGTAAAGGGAAGTAAAATGTAGGCTGCACTCCTCAGAAATCACCAACTCACTTACACAATGAGGAACTTTCCAGCTTGATAAACTGCATATGGATCTGAAACTGGAGCCAACCAATATTTAGCCTGCTTCCTGCTCAGCGTATAAAAACGTCTTGTATTCTCTCACTTACACAGGAGTGTGGTGCTTCTGAATTTAACAACTCCTGCTTTTTCAAACTGTTAAAAACTGGTATTATGCCTCTATTAACCAGGTAGAACTAATTTTCTAACAGAACTCAGGAAAAAATGCTGATGTTTACAAGTCACAGAAATGGATGTCGAGGCTGAGTGAGCAGCAGCCCGGTCTGTCCAGGCTGCAGTTTGGAAGCCAGCGAGAAACCTCATGATGGCGTCTCATGCTGCACAGGTGTGACTCTGAGCGACCCGAAGGTGATCCTCAAGAGCTCCACCCTACAGTGCTGCACAGGTGGCTAGGACATGATAATTCCCTGCCTCCACAGAAACAGACATTTCAGTAAGCTTCAAATTGAGATTGAGTAATTTCTGTTGTTTGTTTTTATAAAAAGTCACCATGCCATTGACTTTCACAAAAACTTTCCTAACTATTATTTTTCAAAAACAATTTTTACAGAATGCTAACAGCTGTAATCAGGACAGGAGGCAGAACAAACCTCCACTGCCCAAGAAGAGACTCCACCTGTAGAAACCTGTTGGGTGCAGGGATTGTGAGGGGCTTCCTGACACAGCCTGAAGGGGCCAAGATGCACACCTGAAACGAAAGAAGCCTGATCTTACACTCCTCATTTATAACCTTGCAAAATCCCCCACACCTTTCCAACCTCAAGAATCCGGGGGATCACAGGCTGAAAGTCTGTGTTTCGGAAAAGCATGGTCACAGTTGAATGTTGGCATACTCCAGTGTAGTCATACTGATATTTCCTTCACCTGAGAGAAAGTTTTATGAAAGGAAGGGTGTTAGCTCTGAGGGGCGTCTTCTGAAGGTGCAGACCTTCACACGGCAAGAGAGAGTCTCTTCCCAAAAGTCTAATTGCAACAGAGAAACGTGAGCTGGGTCACTGGCCTTGGTCTGAGCTGATCATTGAACCAGGGGGAATCAGAGCTGTCTGCCTCCACTCAGGGAATCCACCTCCTCAGTCATTTAGTGGATCTTCTGCCACAGAGTTTGTTAGTGTTTACTTTACTTAGAATCCAGTGTTAGTAAGAGAACCTAAATTCTGACCTGAAAAGTTAGAATTCCAAGGTATGTTTTTTTTAAAAAATCACTATATGATTAAATCTTTATTAAATCATAATGATATTGATAGTACTGTTTTAAAATACGAAAAAAACCCGCTCATCTTCCTACTAGAACCGCAAGTAGAACACAACAGTGAATGGCAGGGGCCTGGTGACCGGCTGAGTGAAGAAAGGACCCGCGCTCACAGGGCAGGCCGCTCAGGACAAGAGGCGTGTTCTGAGCACAGTGTTTCTGGAATGAACAGGAAAGTCTGCGTGAACTAGAATGCAATCGGTTTTGGCTGAGAGACTGGACGAAGTTGAGGGGAGCTAATTCAGACTGCAAGTTAGAGAAATGAGTCGGGGACTGCACAGCGGAAAAGGCGCAGGCTCTGCGGTTCCCAGACGCTGGGCCTCCCACCACGTGAGGATTTGAAAGCAAGATGGCCTGGGAGGCGGGCTCAGCGAAGCTAGACAGAGGAGCTGTATCTCCTTCCAGGCTGGAGTGGCACTATCACTGGTATAGCTAGAGGACGAACCTGCTGAGATTGCTTCAGTGAACTGCACAAGATAAGAAGTGTAGAAAAACCCAGAACAAACTCAAGCGAAGTTAATTGTATTGGCAAAGTGAGAGGAATAAGGGCTCAGTTAAGGTGTGTGCATCCAGAAGACTAGGGAACACTAATAAGCAAGTGACTATGAAGTTAGCCATGAGCAGACAGCAAAATTACTGCAGGAATCACAAGACTAGGCATTGTACCATATTTTTTCCCTGTTCCTTCTAAAGCCATTACACTTGGCAGGGAAAGTCAACCTGATCTAGCAGATAATAGATACTGTGTTAAAGGACTCCACCGAGCTCACGGGCCGGTTTCAAACCTCTGTCTGCATAGTCTAAAATCCTCGCTGTCTGGCTTTCTCACCATTTGAAAAGTGCTAGTTCAAAATACCAATGGCACTCTGATTAAGGGAATTATATCCAGTGTCATAGGAGGTATCTTTGAGACGAGCCTTGAAAGATTTATTAGGCAGTGAATTCTGAAAATAAGAACAAGTGAGAAAATATGAAGCAGGCCTGCTGAGACCGGTGAGAAGGAGCCTGGACGGGAAAGGTGAGCCTGAGGGCTCCAGAGGGCACGTCACAGGCAGCTCCAGACCGAAGGGACTCGGATGGCGCTCCTGGGAGGGATGAATGCAGAAAATGTCCCAGACTGACCACTTACTATTACTATTACTATTACTATTGTTTGCCATATAAAAAGTGGGAAAGCAAATTTAGGTCACTGTTTTAAAAGATGAAAATAAAAATTGCTTGGCTCAGGGACTGACATGGAGTCAGGGCTTCATTAATTACTAGCATAAATATTAACTACAGTAATAACAACAAAAATCACCACTAGGCAACCTAATCCCCAGAATTTACATGCTGTGATAGACTCAGATTTGACCTGACAGACTCAGACTTTTACCTGTGCATTAAAATAAGAAAATTAAAGAAATACTTTAAAAGATTGCTAACGTGAGACAAGGAAGAAAAAACTTCCTAGTGATGCTCTGTCTTACACAATAACAACAAATAATAACATACTATCTGCCTTTCCAATAAATTTCTCATTTAATTGGTTCACTTTAATATTTTCTTTCAGTTATTGGCTGCTAAAACTCCTGACCTGCTTCAGTACGCAACTTACAAAATCACTCTGAATTTTTCATACTGAAAAAGTGACTCTTTTACTTGCATTATTAATTTAAAATTGAACTTTATTACTAATGGCTTACTTGCACAAATACTGAAAGGAAAAAATACTTCCTAATATTTAATAATGACACTTTGAATTAGAAGAATACATAGAATTTCAGTTCTATAAACCCGTATGTTGTACTGGTCCAAAAATGTTGTCCAGTGTTTTAAAATGTTAAAAGATGCTAAAAAATGATCAATTAAAATTAGATTAGTAGCAGAAGTATCAAAAAACTACTAGTATATCATATATATTTCAAGGGCACTGGGCAAAACCAGGAAATGAAAAACATAACAAATACTTCTATTTCACGACCTTCTGGTACTGATTGCATGTACAAGATATATCTTGAAAATTTCCAAAACATTAGATGATAAGTTAGCACTGAATCTTTGCTGCCAAAATATCTCTATTTCTGTCTACTTAGGCTCTTGGGTAAGTCATTTGTGGTCAGCATTGTCCCTTTGTGATAGATCAGAGCATTTCTTGGTGGCAATAATAACTTAGAAGAAGGGTTTTATGATAAATGAAGTGAAGCTGTGAGCTAAAGAGTGGCTAGGCAGAGCTGGCCAGCGTGCGGAGGTATTTTGCACTGTCTTCCTCTGTAATCTATTTTTAAATTATTCTCCCTTATTAATCAAATGAGTTTTTAATCCATCATTTAATACAGTTTTTAGGACCTCAAAATAATCTGTGTGCTTGCTGTTAATACATGGAACTAAGTTTTCAATGGAGACTTATCAGCATCCACATTAACTAGTTAAAAATATAAAGTTTTCCCCAACTCAAAATTGGTAAATATCCTGACATGCATTATTATTATCTACACTATTTTATTATTTTCTGGTTTTAAGTTGCATGAGTTAGTAACTGCTTTCACAGTACATGTAAATGCTGCTTTTTTATTACAGATTGCGATGCTATCAAAAGGAAAACTAAGAACCATATTTGTGTTTCCAAAGTCACATAAACAGAAAAAATTAGCTTTGACACCATAACATTAAAATAAATTACTGTAAATTTTATCTTACTTTCCTTAAAATCAGTTTTCAGTATAGAAAAAAAATCTTTACATATTACACATTCTTCCTTCACCCCCACCAAACAGCCATTACCACAGATAAAAAAAGCTTTATGACCAAAAATAAGATCGAACCAACCTCAGTCTAAACAACTGCAGAGAAGTTCTGAGTGTTGCACCCTCAGTTAAGAACGTTCTAAACTTGCTTTAGAGCAACTTTGATTTTCGTTCAGTCTGAAGTGACCCGTGTTTGCTTACTGAGGTGAGTCCCAGCGGGGGCAGGCCTGGGCAGTCAGCCCTGCACAGTGAGTGCCCGCCGGGGTCCCCGGCACACCCAGGGCACTGGCCCAAGCGTGTCTCCTTCACACACCAGCTGGGTTTAGCAGAACATTTCCCCACGTGAATGAACATCTAGAATAAGTTCATCTGAAGACTTTCCTACTATCCTTCATATATTTAATAAAAATTTTTAAACCAAATCTTAGGAATTCTGAAATTTAACGTTTTACTTATTTCTTGACTGTCTTTTCAAAAAGTAAAGCAAGTGGGGCCGGGGACTTAGCTCAGTGGTTCCGGCGCCTGTCTTGCAAGCACAAGGGCCCAGGTTTGATCCCCGGTAACCACATAACAATACTGGGCATGGAGACTCACCCCAGCAGCCATCAGTACCACATACCGGCATGGTGGCTCACACCTGTAATCCCAGCGCTCAGGAGGCAGAGGCAGGAGGATTGCTATGAGTTTGAGGCTGAGCTCAGGGCCAGCCTAAACTGCAAAGCGACACCCTGTCTCAAAAAAAAAAAAAAAAAAAAAAGTGAAGCAAGAGTTGAAATAGTGTGAATAATGGGTGTTAGTAAGTGAACATACTGGAATGAAATAAAATTTAATAAAAAGGCATAAACTGACCTAAATACTCTGCACTGACTCACAGTAACTAATGATTTCCTTGTCTTCATGAATAGCTATAGTGAGACCACATTGAAAGATTTACAACTAAATTAAAATGAGGTGTGATACTGATGCAGTGGATTCATAGTGACTGTGCAGTTTCCGATCACTGCAGGCAACAGGCACCAACCCTGTCATTGTCACCAGTTGAAACCCGTCACACGCAGACCCACAGCTGGCTTAGTTTGTATTAACTGTGCATTTGTAGTCAAGCTAAGTTAGAAGGTTTGTAAATATATAATAAACACTTAGTCATATTCACAGAAAGTTGTAAAAATGTTCTATAATCATTAATTTATGTGTATGTTCTGAGAAATATATTTATTTAGAATTTTTCCGCTCTTGAAACATTCTAGATGACTTTAAATTCCAAAAGTTTGTTTGTTTTGTGTTATTTACTTCAATTTTACCCAAATGTTTTCACTACTAAAAAACAACAACAAAAAATTATCTTTGCAACAATATAGTTTACTTGTTTGGGTATAATAAATTTATTTACCATTTAGAATAAACCCAAAATAATGTGTGAGAAAGACAAAAATCTGTATCCAGAAACTTGTTATCCATGCACTGCACAGCCGTCTCTTGGAACATGGGTCCTGAACAGGCAAGACTCTATGTTGCAATTTTCTTTTGTATAATAAAACTTGAGTCAGCTCTGAAATGTGGAGTATTTCTAAACTGCATGGTATTAGTGCTCTGTTGATTCCTTCAGTAAGAAGGGCTGTAGAATCAGTCTATTTAAAGGCTTTATTAAATGCTGGAGCTTAGAGTCTATTAATAATGCCAGCATAAAATGCTTCATTTAAAAATATTTAAATCTCCATATTTGAATAAGAGTTTGCTCTCTAAACCCAACCCCGGTTTCCTCATATACAAAAATATTCCGTGCCAAATGGAGTAGCCATGATAACAAAATGCATGTAAAAAGAGGTGCTAATCTTTCTGAATCACTCACTTGAGGCTCTGTACACTTTGCTACAAAAGAAAAAGGCTCAGACAGAGCAGCCCCCTGTTCATTCACAGCCAGACTAAGAGGAAGCAGATGCCTCTGACTCACGAAGAAAGGGAAAAACAAAGAGAACACACGTGCATACATTCTACAGGCGCCCAGGGCTCTGTTTATAGTCTGTGCGAACTGTGCTGAAAGGCCAAGAATGAGGCAAGCACTGACCATAGTAAAAGCAAGTCCAGAGGCATAATGAAAATGTGGAAGCACAGCATCATCGCTCAAAGTTTGAAGGATCTAACACGCTTATTTCTTTAGAAATAAAGTAAAGAATGTTATTCAGTTTTCATGAATCTGAGCTTTGTATACGTACATGTCCATACTGGGAAATTTGCTATAGATGTGATGTAGGCATGCACACTCACACAGTGACTTAAGCAATCTGTGATTCTGTTTTGCAAGTAATGTAAATAGCTTGGGAATCGGGCAGCACGAGTGTCCCAGGAAATCACAGTTCTGCTGATCTAAACTCTTCTCTTGCCTCGAGCATGTCAAGAGACCTCAGAAATAACCAGAAGCTGGGAAGCAGGAAGTCACAGTTGCTGGACACACACATGTTTCAGATATTCACTATTTGAAAATGTTTATAAAAATGGTTCTGAGTCCTGGGTATTTAGATTATTTTGCTACTTTCTCTCTATGAGTTTAATTAGCATGTAAGAATGAATGGAGTGAAAAGAGTTCCATCTAAAAACATTTCTGAAGCAATTTTAAAATACCATCAGAGACTATATCTTCAGTTTGTAATTTGGTAAGATTTCAATGTAAATAGACAATTTTAGTACCGGCATTGTTACTCCATATACTTGGCCTATCGATGAATCACGTTACAAGAGTACAGCTCTTTTGATATATGGCTAGCAATATATATAATTTTTGCTTTAACAGATTTGATGAAATATGAGGGTGTATGATATACTTTCACTTTCACTTTCACAGAGTGTTTATTTTTCCCTTGGAGGAGTTTAAGGAAACATACATCAAACCCAACCTCTTCTTAATCATCTCCTTGCTGTAATTTATATTGGCAAAAGAGCACTGAAGACCACTGCAGCCTGCGGAGAGGCGCCGCCTCCTAGTGCAGTCTCTGCATCCTGGTCGGCAGTGCCCTGCTGTGACTGTGAGCACCTGGGCAGGCGCAGCCCTGGGGACTTCTTCCGGCGAGCACTTCCCTCTGAGCACTCACCTGCCTCTGAGCACAGAAGGGACTGCTTCCCACTGCCCCCTCCTGTCCAGCCCACAACGGTCAGAAAGTAACTCCAGCAGTACTGCTGGATCCGGACACGAGGTGGGGAAGTGGGCAAGCGCAAAGCATCTGGAGTCCGACCGTCCTGTCTGCTCCTTGCTTGGGAGAGAAGCCCATTCTAGGAGGAAGACATGTGTTGCCAGTGGCGTTCAGAGGAGTTTGCTTTTGCGTATTTTGTTTGAAGATCTCACAAAGGATGAGCTTTAAATTACGTTCTTCCTCACTTGACAGCACTTGCTTTAAATTGTGTCAACCGTGTCATGTCCTCAGTGAAACCATAAAGAATTTCCAGGGGTACCCCCACTCCCTGCAGTGCGGGGAGAAGCCCCTTGCTGGGCTGCTTCCCATTTGGCACCAGATGAGTCCACAGTTCGAGGAGCACGTGTTCAGGCCATCAGTCTTGCAGACCAACTGTTGGCTTGTTTCCAAATCCCTGCTATGGTCCCCGTTGGCCTCCAAGTGCTCCTCTCTCCAGCCCCCTGCTAGCACCGGCTCCTTCTCAAAAGCAGTTCACCAAACAAATGTTAACAGACTTTGGGTTCTCACCTCTCCTTCTGGAGTTAGAGTTTAGTTTTTTCTCTCAAACAAGGAATTGAACAAAACAAGCAAAGAGAGGTGATGATGTTCACTTGAAAACGTAGACGTGAAGAATGAGGGAGGACCTGGCTCAACTGAGTGAGCTTGAGCCAAGTAAAAGGTGAGCCAAAGAGGAAAAAGAAAAAAAAAATGCCCCTGGAGGAGGCAGGGCAGGCTGTTGAGGACAGCCCGGACAGCGAGCTCTACATGGTGTGATGTCTTTTATGCTGTCAGAATCTCAAGGAAACGTGAGATCTTCCCTAGCAGGGGCTGAGAGGCTGAACTCAGGTCTGGGCTTCCCATTGAAAACCCGCCAATAAGTTTGAATCATTTCTACTTAAATGGACATACCTTGAGGATATCCTCATAAGTGAAATAAATAGGTCACAGATAGATACATATCGCATCTTTTCTCTGGTATGAGAAAATGAAGATGTAAATGAGTCCTAACATTGTATGTTATATATTGTGAAATAGAAAATGCTCAATGTAAAATAAGGTGAAAGGGGACAATG
>PVIR01013518.1:0-41256 GCA_004026965.1 Petromus typicus
ACACACACACACACACACACACACACACACACATCTTTATCCAGTGACCAATTGAGGAGCATTTGGGCTGTTTCCAGGGTTTAGCTATTACACACTGTGCTGCTGTAAACATGTTATGAATATATATCACTGTGTTGTATTTTTAATACTTTCAGGAATATACCCTGAAGGAGAATAGCTGGGTCCACTGGGACCTCTACTCTTAGTTTTCTTGAGGAATCCTCAATGATTTCTACAGTGGTTAAAACAGTTTCCACTCCCACTAATAGTGGAAAAGGGTTCCTTTCTCCCCACAGCCCTGCCAGCATTTGGTACTCATTGATTTCTTGGTAACAACCATTCTTTCTGGAGTGAGGTGAAATATCAGTGTTGTTTCCATCTGCATCTCTCAAATGATAAGTGATGTTGAACATTTTTTGTATGTTTATTATTCTTCACTAGAGAAATGTCTATTAATTTTGGATTTTCATTTTTGGATTGTGTCTTTGAATTTGTGGGAAGTCTGATTTTTTAACATCTTCACATATAGTATATAGTGATCCTTGCCTGAGGAAAAGTTAGTAAAACTTTTCCCCACATTGTGGCTTGTCTCTTCACTCTATTGGTAATTTCTCTTGCTGTGCAAATTTTTTTTTAATATGATGAGATCCCAGTTCTTTGTGTTAATTACCTTGTGGCTGAGGTTGTGTTTATAAAGTGTTCCTGCACCAATATCTCTGAGTTCTGCCTAACCTTTCTTTCATCAGGTTTAGTGTTTCTGTTTTATTTTATTTTTTTAGGTTTTATTTTATTATTATTATTATTTTAATTTTAATTTTTTAGCTTTTGAGACAGAGTCTCACTTTGTAGTTCAGGCAGGTCCCGAACTCAACCTTGAACTCACAGCAATCTTCCTGTCTCTGCCTCCCAAGTGTCAGGGTTACAGGCATGAACCACCATGACCAGCATTGTCGTATGTGGTACTGATTGCTGGTGAGTGTGAGTTACCACACCTGTCATTGTTGTATATGGTTACTAGGTGTCAAACCCAGTGCCTTGCACTTGCAAAGCAGGGGCCAGAAAGATTGAGCTAAATCCCTGGTCCTAGTGGTTTTGTTTTGATGTTTAGATCATTGATCTAAAGACTTTTGTCTTTAATTTATTACATAGTGAAAGATGTGGGTCTAGATTTAATCTTTGGCTATTTGAAACCCAATTTTTCCAGCAACATTTATTAAGAAGACTATCTTTCCTCCACTGAGGGTGTTTGACTCCTTTGTCAAAGATATGGAGGCTGAGCATGTCTGGGTTTTTTCTGCATCTTTTATTCTATTGCATTGATCCTGAAGTCTGCTTCTTTGCCAGGACCATGTTGTTGTGTGTGTTTTTTGTTTGTTTGTTTGTTTGTTCATTTAATCACAGTGGCCTTGTAATATAGTTTCAAATTGGGGATTGTGATATCTTTGCCTTACCTCTGTTCCTTAGAATTGTTTTTGCTGTTGTAGGTCTCTTCTGGTTCTGATGAATTTTGGGGTTGTATTGTGTAATTCTGTGGAATATGCTGCTGGAATTTTAATCAAGCTTATATTGAATCAATATAGCAGTTTTGGAAGTATGGTCATTTTGACAACATTGATTCTTCCTACTCAAGAACAAAATGTGTCTCTCCATTTTCTGATATCTTCATTGATCTCTTTCTTAGATTAATTCCTTGGTATTTTATTTCTGTGAATGCGATTATAAAGGAGATCTTTCCCCAGTTCCTCTCCCAATGAGTCTGTTATTCTTGTACAGAAAGGCTATTGATTTTTGAGTGTCGACTATACTCAGCTACTCTCTTGAATTTTATTGTCTACATGTCCTTTAGTGTAGTTTTGGGGGGTCTTCTATATAGCCTATCACATCATCAACAAATAATGACAATTTAACTTCTTCATTTCCTATCTTCATTCCTTTTATTTCTTTCCCTTGTCTAACTGATGTTCCTTATTTCTTCAAGGATTTAATGTTGCATTTCCTCAAAGGACTTTTTTGTATCTGTAGAAATAGTCTTTTAATTATGTCCTTAGTTCCATGTTTACTGATTTTCATGTGTCAAATAATTTTTGAATTCCCATAATTAAATTAACTTGATTATGTTTTATTATATTTTTAAAGTGTTGCTGAATTAAGTTTGTAAGTACTACATTGAGAATTTTCGCATCTCTGTTCATGAAGAGTATTGATCTATAGTTTCCCTTTTTGTCATATCCTTGATCAGTTTCAGGTTGACACTGGCCAGCAGAGTGATTTGGAAGCCTGTCTCTCCTTTTATTTTATGGAATAATTTGGGCAGTGTTAATGTTTGTTCTAATTAAATATGTAGTAGAATTTATCAGTAAATTCATCCACCTCATCCACTGTATTTTTCTATGTGTGTCATACTTCATAGCTGGTCAGTGTGATGGCTTTACATAGACAAAAGGGCTGATAACCTGTCAAAATATGATCTTCTGGCAACCTCAGAAGAAGCATATAGGGAGGAAGAAATAATAACAATCAATTAAAGCAAATCCATTCAATATTTTAAAACCTAGTGAGTCATCTTCTTTTACATAATAAATGATTTTGCTGAAGTTATTTTTCTATGGCCTATAAAAGTTAGGCCAGTGGTGTCACACCTGTGTGTGCCCTTAGTGACTACAAGGAAAGAACCCTGTAGATAATATATAGACCTCAGTCTTCATTTAACTTCAGGCTATTTCCAAAACAGATCCTAGAACTATTTTCAGAGCACTGCCTTCAGCCATGTGAGGAGTGTAGAGAAAACGGGCAGACAATACAAAGATCAGCCTAGGTAACCACAAGCAACAGGAGAGGACATGACAGGCACAGAAGAGGCCGTAATGTGAAAGCCCTTATTGCCAGCTGAGCACATTGAGACATATTTTCTGCCTGAAACAATAACAATCATAAATGAACTATTGTTAACATAAAAATACCAAATACTGGTAAGACCTGTCATTTTGGTTTTCTTTAGACATGATAAATTACATTTGCAAATTAGTGTACGATCTGAGATGACATGAAACAAATGGTAATATTTACATTCTGCACATTATCCTTGTCAGATTAAGCTACAGTTGGCCAATGTGGATATAAAGAGGCCTTGGGAGGCTTGCCTGCTAAACCAGCATGTAAATTGTCTCTAAACCATCCACACGCCTACATTTATTATCTCCTTAAACCCAGGAACAGCTGTCCCATTTACATGTCAATTTTGCCCAGTGAGGGTAACTTTACAAGAGAAAAGAACTAATAAAGAAAAATGCCTCCAAGAAAATACTTCAAAGTAGATTAAGGACCACAAAACACATTCTGTAAAAAGTGTCAAAGGCTGCCTATTTCTTTAGCAGCTTACGAGGAAAGAGGAGACAGAGGAAGAAGGTGGCAACACATAAAGTGTGTCATCGTGGGTGCTATATCATCCTCTCTTATCCTCCTAAATTATCCACTATAAACATTGTTATGTTCACTTTACAGACATAGGTACTGCAGTTGAAATATGCTTAGCAATTGGCTAAAACAATGAGGACAGACTTACTATTTCAATCAAGGAAACTGGCTCCAAACTCTGAATATTGTATCATTCTGGAAAACTAGACTTAAAATAGAAATACTTGAGTAAGATGGCAACTCTCCAGAGAGTCCATGCTAGTGAAGAGAACATCAGGTTTCTATTGCTTCACTGGTACACTATGCAGAAGTGTGGTGAAGAGGGAGAGGCATAGGAAACCCTTGTTAAGCTTCTTCACAGGAAACATAACACCAAACTTCACTCTGTACTCCCTCCGTTTTCACCAGGAAAACTGCAAGCAGGACAAAGAATCCCACTGAGTGGAGTTAATTCTGACTTCATATTAATCTTATCTTTAAAACCAAGCCTCAGAAATATACATGCAAGATGCCCTAAGGAGAAAAGATCACCATTCTTGCTCACAGGGTTTATAGAGGAAGGAAGAGTGAGGTAGCACAGAGAACCAGTGCAGGATTGTGCTTAGTGTAGAATAATAAAACCTTAGGATTTGGTAGGTTACTCTCAACTTCAGTCATCCACTAAATAAAGTCATTAAGGTGCAGATCCGGATTTAAACCAACTATCTAGAAAAAAGAGATATTTTGAGACATTTCAGAGATTAATTTTGGACTAGGTATAGGTGATATCAATGAATTATTATTGATAAAGTTGATAATAGCACAGAACATAGATTTAAAGTCCGTGTTTTAGTGATCTGTTTAACATATATAAGAATAAGATGACATTTTAAGTAGAGTGTGCTTTCTAACACATCAATAAAATTTTTTAAAATAACCAAAATATGCAGAAGACTTAAAGTGATAAATAATGGGTAATTTTTGAGTTTAGGTAACAAATATCTGGGAGAATTTATCGTATAATTATCATTCTATTTTTTTATCATCCTATTTTTAAAGTAAAGTGTGTTGAAGTACAGAACTGACTCACACACATGTATTTTCAAATGATTTTATTGGTTCATTTTATATATACGTTATGATCATAATTAACATTGAAAATTTGTACCAGTACATGACACATCTTGATTTTCATTTTTTCCCATTCTCCTGCTCTCCCTAAAACCCCCACTTCCTATATACATAGTCTTTATTTCCTTTTAATTTTTTTTACCATCAGATTTGTTTTCTTTCCCTTCTTTACTTACCCCACCACCTTCTTTCTCTTTTTCCTTTTGAACATTTTGTTCCTATTTTTAAATGTGTTTGACTGTTGGGCGTCACCAATTTTCTTCAGCCAGTAATTAGTGAACAGCCCCAGGGAAGCCTGCAGTGAAGTCCTGTAGTCTGCCAGTATCTGCTGTCCATTCCTTAATAAGAAAGCTTATAAAAGTTATTATTACAACATGAGGAAGAAAGTGCTAAAATTGCCAGTGTTAATAAGACATGTTTAGCTCCCTGCTTGGGAAAAGAGGTCTATAAAGTACAGACAAGAGTGGTGTTCCTCTAAGTCATATGTTAGGGCCTGCCCTGGCTGTGGAATACCAGTGCATCTCAGTGTACTTTTCCTGGTCCATTCTTCAAAGCCGTGATGCTATTTGACTGCCTACAGAGAGATTTTCCTTTGCTTCATAGAGGCACTAACCACACTTGAGGAAGAGGGAAAGGGATGGAGAAATAGACTGTGACAAAGGTCACAGTTGCTGCCCTGACATTACCTGGAGAGCAATCCATATCTTGGCTGTCGGGAGCCTGGGGCTGAGTTTGTTCTTCAAGGACAGGGCCATATGAGGAGTGACAGAGCAGAGGTGCCTTGGAAACCAACACATCATGTTTCTGAATGATTGGAGTTTGTACAAATGAAAGCACAGTTTTGGGTTGGGGATTTAGCTCAGTGGTGCCACACTTGCCTCGCAAGCACAAGGTTCTGAGTTTGATCCCCCAAACCAGAAAAATATCAAATTAAGACAGCCATAAATGTGATGATGAGGCAGATGTGGATGAAGTTGTCAAGCAAAGTTCATCATACTAGGACAGATCTAGAAGCACGAAAAATATTTCCCAGAGTGAGGTTGGAAGGCACCACTTGAAGAATCAGAATTCCTGGGGATGCATCATAAAATTATAGCTTCTCTGACATCAGATAAGAATCCTCAGAAGAAGGACCCAGGAATTTGCATTTTAGACAAGGTTCCCAGGTTGTGTGCAGTAAAGATGAGGACTCCATGTTACCCTCTTTGCCTTCATCTGCATTTGTGCCATTTAACATGCATGCATTTCCCCCTCTGCTAGTTTCCAGGAGGACAGCTTGCTCTTCCCCAACAGCATAGAGATCAGTGGACTCAGACCTTCTTCCCCAACAGCATAGAGATCAATGGACTCAGACCTATGGATTATTTCTACAAAGACTGGCACAGAACTGCATGATCTATGTAGCAAAGTTTTACTTCTATAATTTGGAAAAGATAAAAGACAGTCACTTTTTAATGTAACATAAACTAACTTTGAGTCCAAATTATATGTGCTATAACTGACAAGTAAGCAGAGATTGAATGAATTTGATAATACAGTTTCAGAGACATGACTGCGCTGAAACTATTTTTCTACTTCCTTTTCCAGTTGTTTTGTCTTTCCAAAGATCTTGTCATTCTGGCCAAGACACATCGCTCATTCATGGAGCAGTCATGACTCATTTCAACCATTAACGTTCATCTGGTATCCATTAAATCAGAAGGCTCACTAGAAGGCAACTGAAGAAATTAAAGAGGCCTTTCACTGTCTTCACCGTCTTTATTCAGTCTCATATACCACGCAAAGCAGAACTGATATGTTTAAAATTCAACCTTAAGATTTTGACTCTCAAGGCATTTTCAGTTATGTATGTTATTGATTACTAACTGATGTGATAGGAAAAGTTCATCCTGGGACCTTAGGGAAAAAATTCTTTCCAATCCGATCTTCTGTAGTAGTAGTCTTGTCAGAAGCATTATCAGTATTTATATCCAAATCCTAAATGTTCATATCAGCTATCAATACAAAATAAAGGTATAAAGGGTGGTTATGTGCCATCCTCTGCATCTCAGGTAGCCATCCCTGGACAGAATCAATAGATAGTCCACAGTTGTCTTTGGTTCCTTAGTGAAGAGGAGGGTTGGGACAGAAAGGTCACTCTTTCCAAATGGCCCAGCTAAGCATTTAGATGAAAATACATACTTCTGTAGTAAAAAATAAAAATAAAAATAATGAATCATGTTACAAATATCTCTGAAGATATCTAACTCCATTTACTCTTATTTGAAATTCATGAGAGAAAGTTTAGATTTACAATTTAGTATTGAGTATATGAATCAAAGCTTTTCTGTCTTTCAGATATAAATCAGTGACTACCACTTTTGAAATTATTATATCAAGATCTTTAAATTGCAAAGCTGAGACAAAAATCCTAGAGGCCCCTAGGTGATGTGACACCCTATAAAGTTTGGCCTAAAACAATTATCTGGTCTTATCTATTTTCGTTATGGTCACCAAATAAATTTTTCTGGTTATCACTTTTAGAAATGGTCTGAGTTGGGACATCAAGTCTGACTTTCTAATGGATAAGACATTAATTTCCTGTCTGATTAGTACTGATCAGTACCTTTAAAGAGCACATTATTTTTCAATATTTCTTTCTATTTTAGTAGGATTTAGAGTAGTCCAGTGTAATTCAGTGTAGTAAAATATGTCATTGAGAATAAAAGTAGAAAATACAGTGCAACTAAAGAATTTTTAAGTTATAAAAAGTGTGGAAAATTGAATGATCCAATAAATCTGAATACTCTAATAACATAGTTGGCTGGAAATTAAGCCAGGTGATTTGATTTTATGCTATTTTCCTACTTGAAAACCACTAAGATGTGGGTTGGCACATTCCAAGAGTTATTCAGTAAATGAATCGGTGATTATCCTTCTTTATCATAATAATCTACAGAGGGATTTTTTTTTCCTCAAAGTTCAAGCAGACATGACAAAGGTCAAAACCATGAAATTTATGGGCATCTTTAAAATGTCCCCTCTTCACATGAGACAAACATGTCCTCACATATTAAAAGGTTGGCTCCCAACCTTATCCAATTCCATTTTGACCTCCATTTTCCACTGTTATTAGCCATCATACTCTAGTTCTTTTTCATTTTGTTTTTCTTCTTTTTCTGAGACAGGGTCTCACTTTGTAGTTCAGGCTGGCCCTGAGCTCACCATGTAGCCCAGGCCAGCCTTGATCGCACAGCAATCTTCCTGCTGTGCTGGGATTACAGGTGTGAGCCACCATGCTCGGCTCTAGTCCTCTTCCTTAAGTGGAAATCGATCTTATAATGTCCTGTTTAAAAAATCTCTTACACAGAGTAGATAATTTAAAAATAATTTCTGTGGTGATGAGGATCTCATTTTCACTCAGGACCTACTCTACTCCTCAGTGGTAATGAAGGAAGTTAAAACATTGACAGTGCGTAGGATGAGGAGTTTCTCCTAGAGATAGATCTTCCATCTGTGACTCTTACTGTCTTGGGTCATCTGTTTTCCCTGTCGCTGGAAATCTTTCCAAATAACTCTACAGCTCACAGAACACAGTCCTTGTAAGTACACCTCAGTAAATTTCCAATGTAAAATATACAGGAGAACAGGTACTGGGCTGTGTTTTCCTGGGTGGGTTAACAACTCCCAGACGTGGATGGCTGTCCTCACCGAGACACTCGGGGCATTGTGGCATGACTGTGATGAGTGGTACTGGTTGGTTGCTGCTGGGTGTGAGTCTCCATGCCCAGTATGGTATGTGGTTACCAGGGATCGAACCTGGGTCCTTGCACTTGCAAGACAGGCGCTGGAACCACTGAGCTAACTCCCCGGCCCATCGGTCTAAATTCTTAAGAAGACTTTATTAAGTTTCAGAAAAAGGGAGGCTTTTCTTGTAGAGCAAACATACGGACACCTGCAAGGCAGAGAACCCTAGAATGATCTTAGCTTAAAGGGCCGCCAAAAAAAAAAAAAAAGCCCCAGGAAAATCAGTTCCAGGGAAAAGATGAGTGTGCAGGACAGTGAGAGTGAACTTACCACATGTGTCATTTGTTTTTCTTTTTCAGATGAAAGATGTGAACGTCCGAGTTATTTATCCTAAACTAAGACCTCAGTATTCACATTTAAGTGCAGCGCTGGCACTTTTCGGTAAGGGGAGTTTTGATCTACCTTTTTGACACTTACCTTTAAAAGGTTCACCATCTCTGGTCTAGGATATTTTTACAATGATCCCAGGAAATTTCACACAAGCATGACACCCTGAAGTATTATTAATCAAGTTGAACCCTTCCCGCTTGGAACTTGTTCATATTCACACAGTGACAGTACAGGGGATGTCGGGGTGGGGGGGAGATTTTGTGTGTGAATGACAGCTGTCATCCCCTCTCTGAGGATCCAAGGCCCTGAGGCCTCATCATGGGTGCTAGTTTGCTTCGTGGGTGGTAAGAATATTGGCAACAGTGTACAAAAGAACTTCAAATACTAGAAGTTTATGAAAGGGATTAGTTCATTTTTCCTCTGTTACTTAGTTTTCCCCACACAGAGAAAATACCTTAGTACATAAGTTACAAGGACCTCTGGCTGATCAGTGATTTATACTAAAAACACTGAACGTAGTCAGGAGAAAGCAATTCCTGCTATTTCCCCAGCTTGGAATTTGGATTCATTCCAAGCATTTCTCTCTGAATCTGGGCCCAGATATCTGCATCTGGAGTCCTAGCAAACTGATGAGATCTTCTGTCTCACAAAAATCCCTTCTCCTCACCACAGCACACGTAGAACGGCCCTTATCTTCTAGTTTCTGAACAAAATTCTTGCATTTTGTCTAATTTAGTTGAAGTCTATTTCTTTTTCCACTTCCACGTTCCCTCAAGAGAGGTGAGAACTTGAGTTCATCTAACCTTTGGCGTCCAACCCCACCCACGGCGGTCATTTCAAGGTCTAGCTGCCCGACCTAAATCAGGCTGGCGTCGTCTGATTAGATTCCCACCTCGTCTGAGGCGTCGTGGCTGACACAGTCAACAATCATCTCAGCTTCGCTCGCACACAGAACACTCAGAAGAGGCCAGTCCGGGAGTGGGAATCCATAACCGTTCTTCATTATCATATGTATCTTCGAGCAGTCCAGAGTCCTGTTTAACCACAAACAAATAGAGATTGTTAGATCTTGCCCTCCTGGTGTGGGCTCATGGAACTTGAGGCTGGTCCACTCCACACATTCTTTCCACACACTCCTGCTTCTTTAACTTAACTGTATCCACTCCATGGCTGTCTTACCTAAATTTAAAAGGATGCAGCAGAAGAAAGTTTTCAAGCACCTTAGCAATTCTCTTTAACTTCTTCTTTCTCACACTGCAAAATATCCTCATTATGAGCTTTCTTTCTCTGTTAAAACCTACTTTCTGCTTTCCCATTTTATTGGACTGGGGAAAACACTACAAACTGGAGAATATTTTTTTCACTTATTTCACTGGCTCCCTAAAGGAAACTTATTCACTGTCACGTATAACAGCCTGTTTTGGTCCGTCCAAGCTGCTACAACAAAACAACCTAGAGTTGTTCTTGTGAATAAGAAAAAATTGTTGCTCACAGGTCTTGAGGTGAGAAACTCCGAGATGAAGCAGCAGCAGATTGAGCGTGCAGCCACGCCCCATCTCAGACATGGCACCTTCTCTCTGTTCTCAAATGGTGAAAAGGACAAACTGCTTCCACACACCATCTTTATAAGAATACTAACCCTGCTCCCTAGTCACCTCCTAAAGAGCCATCCTTTCAATATAATAACTTTGGAGAGTCATGCTTCAATACATGGATTCTGAGGAGGCATATTTAGAGTGTAGCACAGTTAAATCAGAGTTAGTCTTTCCTAGAACCTACTCCGTGATTGAAATCAACCTGGATTTCCTGTGTGTCTTAAATTAGGCCACACACTACCACACAAACATGCTAAAACTTCAAGAAATAATACATTTATAATTATACTTGGGGTATTAGTTATTTAAAATTGTGTATAGAATTTTTTACATGATGTGACTTAGTCTAAGTTTAAAAAAATTAAACACTATTTACTATTAGGAGTGAAGGTGAAGTCTTGAATTTAAAAAATCATATATCTTCATTGTTTTTAAATGTGAAAATGAAGTATGCAAATGTGCAAAAAAAGATTCATAATTCTACTAGATAGATATAACCAGTAACATATTTCTTTCTAGATTTTACATTTGAACAACTTGATCCATTTCTTCAAACCCTGCTGTTAAGTAAAAAACCATTAAAATTACAAAAATATTTATGCTTTTTTATATGAAAAAATGTCTCATCTAAGTTTAGGATGCCAAACATATTTTGCAGATAGCAAAACATAGCAAATAATTGGTTAAATATTTTTATAAGTAGCAATAATTTAAAAATGAACAAATGCAGTTCGTTTAGATAAATAAAATGCCATGTAGAGAAAGTTGATTGTATTGACTAAAAAGAAAAAGACAACTTCACGACGGACAGAGTAGATGCAGGTTGAGGGGAAGGGAGTCATTTTTGGAAAATGCCAAGAGTCAGACATCATCATTCAAACAATTTCGGGGGGAGCATGGTTAGTTTCCATTCAAAATTTACTTGTTTAAAAGAAACATTTATTATATGTCAAAATTTTATCGGCCTACTGGGATGGTTTTTAAAATCTAGGCCAGCTTGGCTGGTCTTGGTAGATATTTAGGGAGTGAATTGGAACTGGTTGATGCAGTACAGCAGAAGGTACTTTTTCCAGTTAGGAAACATATGAGGCACCACAGACCATGTTGTCTCCGCAACAGCTACTCAACTCTGCTGCTAGAGTCTGAAAAGAGCTATTTACTCTGTCAGCAAATAAGGTCTCCTTGCGTACCTCAGGTTTAGGTTGGCCTCTTTCACATCTTTGGCAATTCTCACATGTAAACGTGCATTAGGACACCCTAGGGAAGTCCTTCAAATTCAGATTTCTGAGCCTCACATCCAAATGTCTACATCAGATGGCTGGGTGGACGAGGAAGGATTTGCTTTGGTAACAAGTTCATAGAGACTGCTGATGACCTGAGGACTGTATTTTGAGAAGAACTGGTTTAGCTCATCTCAGCTAAGGATGGCTTATTTCTGCTCTGTGAGTCTCTTGCAGACCAGGAATCTGGCCTGGGTTTCTTCACTGGGAGACTGCAGTGTTCCAAACCACAGCAAGAAATGGACAGCCCATCTGTGGGTACACGACAAGCCTCTGCTCACATTCCACTCACTACTGTTATACTGGCCAAAAGCAAGTCACAAAGCCAGGTTCCTTCAATGAGGAAAGGAGACTGTTCAGTGGTGTGATGAGAAGTTTGTACAAACTGGACACCATTACTGCAACAAGCTACCACACAGTATCAAAAAATGATGTAGTACAGAAGCATATTTGGAACAAAAAATAAATACTAAGGACAGAGGGCTTTAAAACAGGGTGAGCCCACACCCACACAATGAAAAAGAGAGCTGTAGAGAACACTGCCTTTCTTCTTACTTTGTATGTTCATAAAGCAAAAGAGTTTGGGTTCAACCACATAGGGCACAATGTAAATTTATTCCATAGAATATACACTATTAGAAACAGTTGTTAATAAATTGATAAATCAATCTTTGCCTGAAATCATATTGGTGCATGACTTCATTCCTGTTTTAGAGGACTATGGGGTAATAAGCTTATATTTAAAAGATGGTACAATCTTTCAAAAGTTGCCTTAATCAAGTCATGTGACATAAATCTATGAATGTTATGTAATCTCATCATTTCTAATAAGGAAAAAAATTTTTAAAGTTTTATTTTAGGTAAACTCAAAATATGCATGATCTGGGCCAGGGATTTAGCTCACTGATTCTGGGGCCTGCCTTGCAAGTGCAAGGGCCTGGGTTCGATCCCTGGTAACCACTTATAACAGTGCTCATGCCTGTAATCCCAGAACTTGGGAGGTAGAGGAAGGAGGATTGCTGTGAGTTTGATGCTGAGTTCAAGACCAGTCTGAACCACAAAGTTAGACCCTGTCTAAAAAAAAGTCTAATAAAATAAAATAATGATCTAAAGATGACAAATGGCCCTGAAGGATTTCCTTTGGGATCCTTGGGATGGGGACAAGGATGAAATTCTGAATTCTCCTCTTGTGCTATGAAAAAGGTCAACATACATCTCACAGCCCTCCTCTGAGCTGACCTCTTATGATCTCATAACTTCATATATTTGTAATGTCAAGACCTTGATTTTAAAAAGATGTCTTTGGCTGAGGATTTAGCTCAGTGGTTCTGGCACCTGCCTGGCAAGTGCAAGGTCCCAAGTTCAACCTCCAATAAACGTATACAACAATACTGGATGTGGTGACTCAGCCCACATTGTAATCTGATCTAAGACATCTCTAGGTATTTTTAGATGTTTGCAGAAAGACCATCAAAGAGAGACCCAGCCAAAGTGTTTTAGATTAAGCTTCTAAAGTTAAGGGCCAGAGTTTTCCTTCTTTCCACCAAGTGACAGAAACAACCTTCCCAGGCATGGTGGCTCATGCCTGTAATCCCAGCATTTGGGAGGCAGAGGCAGGAGGATTGCTATGAGTTTGAGGCTTGCATAGGCTAACTAGTGAGCTCAGGAACAGCCTGAACTACAATGAGACCCTGTCTCAAAAACAAAAACAAAAACAAACAAACAAACAAAAAACCTCATCACAGCATCACTACTGTCAACCTATATCTTCTCTGGGTTACGTTCTTCCTTGAATACCTGAAGCTGTTACAAATTATCTGGCTTGTCAATAAACCATTTTTAAGAATAGGAATGTTGACTTCTGCTCTGAAAAAATATTAAAATACATGCTGGAGAGAAGGGTGTTATTTTGTGGGACTTCCAGGATAAGACATGCTTGTTCTCAAAAATAGATTATGAGGTAGGATGTAAAACAAAATGAAATTTTCTGGTGGTCATGATAAAGAGCATTATGTCCCAATGCTTCATATTAATTTGCCATGAACTTTCAACATTTAGCTTCTATGCTTTCTTCCAGCAAAGTATTTATTAACAGAAGAGTATTTGACATAGGCGGATAAATTAGTAGATAAAGCCCTGAAATGGAAATTTATGAGTGACGGGATCTTGCAGCTTGTTTTTCCACCAAGTTTAGAGACTTGTTAACTGCTTTGTGTGTCTCCGGGGTGTCATCAATTAATTGAACTCTGGCCTTGTAGAAGTTGATTGATGTACAGGTGATTGAAGCAATGGCCATGTCTCAATATTAATTATTCTTCTTGAAAACATGTTTTCTTTTCTTCAACTCCTCCAGAGAAATGTGGTGCTGAAAGAAATAGAGAGTCTGCTCTTTCGTAGGTCATGTGTTACCTACTCATCACTTGGGAGGTGGCACTTGTTAAGAACAAAGTGAAAAAAGATGTAGGAAGAAAGACATTTTAGTGTTGAGGCACTGTTAAAAGACCTGCTATTAACCCATTTCCCCCAAGACATTGTCTTATTTGAGAAGCAAGACCCACAGGATTGAGCTGGCAACACCGAAGTCGAAATGCAACCTGACACTAAGCTTTTTTTGTAATAATGTAGGTACACACGTATTGGGGCTTCCCAGTCTTCCCACACATTTTCTTAATATTCCTCCAACAACCCAATTTTTCAGATAAACAAACTGATGCCAGAAAGTTACCTGGGTCTCTGAGACAGCAAAGCAGACAAAAGATTAAAATTTATGTAGACTTCAGTTAAAGACTCAAGGCAATTTCCTGGGAGTTTGTTTTGTTGCCTTATCATCTTATCTTTAAAATATATATAGAGAAAGGTAGAAGAAATAGAAGATGAGAAAGGGCCTTCATATATTAATTTTCTTGACAAGACTACTTAGAATGAAGAGGTTTGAAATGTAAAGGAACTCAAATAAGGGTCTGTGAATCTGTGTATACAGTTTCCACACTTACAAAGTGCAAAAATCTCTAAGGATAAGAAAACAAATTCAGAGGAAATCAGATAAATTTGACTTACTCTATGGGATACACAGGATGGTATAATCCAAACAAAGAGAAGATACTTCTGAGAAGGCAGACTACTGGCTTTGCTCTTTATGTTACATACTTACTCCTACAATTTCAAGAGGACTAAACAATTTTTTAATAGAAAAGAGCTTATGTCTTTGGCATGTCAAATGCCGTGGAGTGACTCATACCCCCTGGAGATTGACATCAATAATCCTAACCACTATTAGCCACTTTCAGAAGCAGAGGCTGGCTGTCTATGACTCTTCATCCAGCACTGGACCAGGGCTGGTTGGATTTAATCTGGATGACCCACATGATCCTATTTCAGCATCCCAGGACCATAGCAACATTTCTCTTAAGGAAGCTGATTTTCTGTTTGGGAGCAGCACTGAGAAAGTGGTGCAGTATGGGCAAGCTGATAAACATTGAGTTTATCTCCATCTCCAGTGCCTGCTAAGGGAGGGAGTGTACATAAGCCACTCAGTATTCCTGTTCCTTCTTCTACTAGTTTATAAAAGGGGAATAATAATAAGGAACTGTTGTGAGGATTAGATTATTGTCTGGAAATGTAAACCAGTTTGTGGCCCAGAGGAAGTGCCATCTACCATTAATACTGATAAATAATTGAAGGCATATCTGTTTTCCTCAAACATTTTTTTCTCTTTTGACTTTTAAATCATCACTCACTATATCCTCATTAATTCTGGGCGCATATATTTGCTGGTATAATATATTTTATTTGTTTTGATCCCAAGTTAAAAGCAAATATTAATTCATACCAAAATGAGTTGAACTGTGTTACAACTAGTTTTTTTTTTTTTTTCAACTAAGTCAAAGCCAGTATTTATTTCCTTTTTTTTTTTTTTTTGGATAACAGCATCACATTCCTTTTCTAAATTTAGAATTTTTTTTTTAAAAAAGCTTGACATATTAAATATCAAATTATATAAGGTACATTATCAACTGACACCTTCTTTAAAACTTTACTATCTGCTTTTCTCCAAGTTGGCACCACATTCTAGTGTCTGGAAGTATGTGAAGGAGATGATACTGTGAGACATAACTCCTCTGGTGATGGATGAAAAGTGGTAGATGATGCACAGCAGAGTTTACTTTTAAGTTTGTAATGTTCAAAGTGACATATATTAAGTCATCTGTTGGGAAAGTAGAACGCAGTGACAGAAATAACCAGATCCCCTGTAACAAGATGCCATAGGGTAAACTTGGAAAGAGACAATCATTATGCTTTACTCTCTTTGTGTAATAGAATACTACATGTAACTTGAGGTTCAACTTCCATTTGTGTACCGTGTAATATTTTTTAAAAGACACTTCCAGATTTTGTGGGTAAAATTCCATAACATTCAATATTCACACAAAAAAGTTTAGCACTATAACTGTTTTTATTTTTCAGGGCGCTTATAAAAGAAAGGAAAACAATTGACTTGGTAAATCTAAAAACATATATGTGATAGAAGGATTAAATGACATTTCCTTGCTTATGGTATTTTCTGCTGAATGATTAGTGACAAATATTGTTTAATATATAACTTTATATTAACAGTTGTTTTAGGTTAAGTATCCCCATTTTATTTCTCCTTATGTAGGTAGTAAAGTTTCTCTCCCTGATGCTCTCATTGTAAACTTGCTGTGACTTGAAAGCTCGTATTCTTATAACCTAACACTGTCTTTAGAAAGCCTGATCTCAGCCTTGCCTTCCCATTAGCCTTTATTTGATCACTTATTCATTAAGCAAACTGTTCCTGTCCTCCTATTAATCAGAATTTATTTCCTAAATGTTCAAATTCCATTTCTCCCTCAACTGGGGCTAGTGAATGTTTAAGGCTAAAACTTGCTTCTTCAATAACTAAAGGGATACTTATCAAGCTAGAAAGACAGAGTATGCTAAGTATTAGTTTATTAACTTTATATGGCATATTTTATATGTTTAAACATGATTTAGGAGCCACCATTTGTAGTCCTGCCAAGATCCCAGAAGTGTGAGGGGAAAGCTGAGCACTGCAGAAAAGTTAGCAAATTCTGATGCTGGGGTAAAGGCTTGCTTGCCTTTTGCCTGGGTCTGATGTTCCTCTCTTGCTTTGTCACAGCCTGGCCACTGTGTCTCAGTAGGGGGTGGGGGCAAAGATTCACAGGGACTGGTCTCTGGGTTGGAGCAGCAGCAAGTGTTTATTCTTAGTCCCAGAAGTGCTACATACCCAGGGACCCCAGTAACCCAAAGTTGAGTTTTAATTGTCATGATCAAGCTGTGGTCCTGCTGAACATCACAGCCAAGAAAATTTTCTACCGAACACTGACATTGCTGATACCACCTGTAATAGTAGGGTGGAAAAGGAAGAAGGTTCTCTCAGCTTCTTTTCTACATATTTCCTGATCCTAGTATGTCTTTCCTTACTATGCACCTTTGTTTTTATGGCTGAGAATTATGTTGGTGTCATGAGTTTTATTATACCTAATAATAAATTTTCTGAGTTATCTCCCTGATGGTTACAAGATGAAATATAAGAAGGATGGTGCTTGGAAAATACTTGAGTGAGTTTGACAGATTATTGTCTGAAAGATGGTTTTGAAATGAAGAAATCACTACCTCTCTAGCCTCACTATTAGAGAGCCAGTTTCATAAGAAATTAAAAAAAAAAACTAATTCTAATACAAGACAGGAAATGAAGAATAGTTTTATAACAGAACTGATGCAGGGAGATCTTTATGTTGGCAGCATGTAACTTCCCAAAATAAAAGCTGGCCAGAATCAGTGTAACTATCTGGGATTAAATATGTGACATTTTAACTTACCCAGAGCATTCAAAGAAGACTCTCCAAGTCTGCAAAAAACAAATGCCAAAAGAAGACTTGTCAAGGCCATGGGATCTATTTATCTTATTGTGGAAACACTAAAACTAACACAATTAAGGTTATTTGAAAATTTACCTTCTTCAAATATTGGAAAATGTTTTATGCAGACAATTTGATAATCTCAGTTATACTACAGTTTAACATTTCAGATATCCATAAGACTTCTACTTACTCATTTTTCTTTCTTTGAAATGATGATTTTCTTGCTGTTAACACTATCGTATTAAGCCAGATGCTATAGGTGAAACAGAGAAACTGTGGTAATGTCTAATCAAAGAGATTGTAAAACGTGAAGAACATTTTAATTATAAAATGAACTAAATTGGTTCACAGAACGTGTTCTGCACATACTGAACTGCATAAGCACATTAATAATTTAATTTTTCCAGTTTTATCTACACACAGTTTTGTGTCTATAAGAGTGCATTTGAAGTTCAGAGTCCCTGTCTCAAACATTTACAGACAAGTTTGTTGCTTCTAGACACCTTGCTAGAACCAGTGATCTTACTGTGGAAGTCAAGATGTGTATTCATTCATTACAAAGTGAGTTCTGGTGAAATCTCAAGATGGTAAATGCACCAAAGCTCCTTCACATAGGAAAAAATAAGCTCAGTGATTCGAAGACTGGAGAGTTTTAAAATCTAAAAGGCAATCAATGTGTTGAGCATTTACGTTTAAAATAGTTTTTAAAGAAAGATGTCTAAAAACAAAATGACATAAAAATATGCTAAGTTGAAATGAAATAAACTTCCCCAAAGGAATACAATTCTTACTATTGTTAGACGTTTAAGTTTAATTATCTTTCAGATTCTCCAAGTAATATTGGTTCCAAATTAAGACAATATAAGGCCTCCATATACATCTTTTTAAGCAACAAAAAGTATAGACCTTGACCACAACTTGTAAAAATAACCATACTCTTGATATGCCAGCATTTTACTAATTTGGAAGCCTAAGAACAAATAACCTTTTGATTTTTGGTGAAATGTTCACTCCCTAGCCTGTCAACAAACTCCGGGTGAGATAGTGTCCTGTTCCCTCTCACTTCCAGCCCAGCTTCACCTCTGTGTGGAATATCTTGCACGGTCCGGGAGCTCCAACGAGTCCTGGGAGCTGCGAGTGTCAGCTGTGTTTCAGTATGACCCTGGACATAGGAGCTTTTGGTTTTGTCTTTGGGCAGAGATAATGGTTTACGTTAGATTGATTACATGCAGGCTGAGAAGTAAATCTTGTGCAACAGTTCTGAGTGTGCTGAAAGATAAAAATCCCATTTGGTGCATTTTATATTGGTGGTCTCTGACGTGGGCAATGCTGGCCTGCAGAGTCCTTGTAAATCACAGATATAATGAGGGCCAGATAGCAGCTCACTTCACTGTTGAATGAAGTAAGTGTTTCTTTACTTCAGTGTATTTATTATCTAAAGCCTTCTGACATGAGGTTGAATGATGACTTTTCTTTCTATCTTTGAATTCAGACTACATAGCTAGATAGTTATGTGGACATTCCTAGCATTATATAGCAAGATTTTAAGAGATGTTTAATTTATCTGTTTTTATTTAATTTTCATGATGATCTCTCTGGAAGACCATTAGTATTAAAGATGAGCTGCTTTCCATCTTATTTTTCTCTCCTTTTTCCCACTAGACTCTGGGTGAAAAACAAAGGCAACCCCTTGGTAGCTAATCAACATAATTCTTTAACTGGAGACTGGATTCTTGGATGGAAAAGCAATATAATTCCAGGAAGCAAGAACAAATCCAGACCCAATAATCCTGCCTGAGTGGAACATAAGCCTCACGAGAGAAAACACCTTTGCTTCTAATGTTTCATTAATCCCAGATTTATAGGCAACAGTTTATTTTATGTCTAATAGAGCTATTTCCAAGTGTTTTATAATATGATACATTTTTATATCTAGAAGATGAATGGTAATTCCAGTTTTATAAGCAGAGAAACAAGGGCATGGAAAGACATGAAGGACTTTGGTGTTAGAGTCACGAGCAGAGCTGTTCTCTATTTGTGCCATGAACACATGTTCACGTGCATTCACACACACAAGCACATGCACACACACATATGTGTGTATATATATATATATATACACACACACACACACACACATATATGGTTGGGTTCAGGCATGCACACATTCATACAGATATACATCCACATAGCCACACATGCTCACTGTGTGTACACATACATACGCAGCAGTAAACAAGCATGAATAGCTATAAAAAACTGCTCTGTCACTAGTTAGAAGAAATATAATCTGCTTTATGAAAATTTAGAAATGCTACTTAATTTTTTTATCTTAAAGCATAATTCCATCCAGCTAAAAGAAGCCATTTATTTTATATATATGGTAGATTCTATTTTATGTCACATAATAAATAGCTTTTTTAGCTTAATAAAAAATATATGCAAAAATACTGAAGAAAATTATTTTATGAAGATTCAAACAAATTTTGAATAATTATTTCAAACATTGAAAAACTTAGAAGCGACTCCTTAGGCAAAAGATGGCATATGTATGCATTTAATAAACATCCTGATTTTTGGAAAAGTATATTGAAAAACAGTGTAGACATCAAAGCAAACACAAGAGCCTGAATACTTGTGTTTATCTGTTTCCTCCTGAACAGACACCAAAATGAGAACAGAGAAAACAAAAATATGGTGATAAAAAAGTAAAACCCAGGGCCAAAGCGACCATCAGAGATGAAAGCAACATTTTCACTGAAGTAAAAATTGAAGAAGGAAGTCAAAGTAAAAGTAAAGCTTGATTTATAGAAAGAACCCAGAGACCTATGTGCTCATAGGAGAGAAAGCCAAGACCTCAGCAACACCTCCCCTGAGCTGGTAAAGGTCTAGGAAAGAATGGCAGATTCAAGGTATCCAAGAAGCCAAGTCAGAACAGAAGAGAGAATGGCATGATGTCTCAAAAGTCTGTATGGGAAGAAACTAGGTCTTCTCAGTCCTTTCTCTCATTCAGGAAGATAAAGTTTATTCTCTCAAAAAACCTCCCACAGAGAAGACAGAAATATAAGCAAGAGATTGGAAGTAGCAGAGCCATCCATGCAGGATGCCAAGGGAGTTGTAAAACATTTATACTTACAGATAAGATAATATATCTATAAAGCAATAGAAGGTTATTGAAAAATAATGACTATTCAGGGAAAAATAAATTCACTGACGTTTAAAACATATTTTTAAAAAATTTTCGGAAGAAATTGCTGAGTAAAGTTGAGGAAGTATCCCAAAACTAAAACAGAGATGGAGACGGGGAGGAAAGAGTGAGAAATTATAGGTCTTGCTACAGGAGAGTTAGAAAGCCTAGGACACCAAGGTACAGCAGGTGACCCGATGTGTAACTAATAGGGAGTCCAGAAAGAACACAAACAAATGCTAGGTGTGGTGGCTCACACCCAACACTCAGGAGGCAGAGACAGGAGGACTGCTGTGAGTCTGAGGCTCACCTGAGGTACATGGTGAGCTCAGGGCCAGCCTGAACTACAAGAGCGAGACCTTATCTAAAAACAGAACAAATAACCCTAAAGTTACCAAAATAATGCAAGAAACTTTTTCATATCAAAGGATATGATATCCAGGTTTAAAAGATCCATATTTAGGCATATGTTCATGAAATACCAGAGTAGATAAATATTGAGAGATCCTTAAACTTTTAAAGAGGCAAAAATAAAACACAACTTGGCAGAGAGAAAAAAAAAACAGACATAAGTAAAAGATTTTATACAAAGAAGGGGACACAGAGATTCTTAAAAACAAAAACTATTAAAAACTTCTTAAAAACAAAAACTATTCTACGTAACTAGAAAAAAGAGAAATGCTTTAAAATTCTGAGATTTAAAAAATTATTTTCAACCTATATTTCTGTAAGTAAATCATTAATTAAGTAAAAAGTGTAGAGTAAAAATTCAAAGTTAAAAAAAAAAAACCCTTCTCTGTTAGGTCCTTTCATAGAAGACTAGAATAAAGACAATAATAAAAACATAAAATTTGCTGTTCCTAGGTTTTGTTCTAAGTACTGTATGTATGGAAATCTCATTGGCTCCTTTCAGAATTTCTGTGAAGTAAGTGCTTTTAGGGAGAAACTGAGGTCATGGGGTTGTAATCCCAGCCCGTGGTCACACTGGCGAGTAAATGGGAGAGATGAGGTGGAAGCTGGCAGCCCGTTGCAGAGTCGGCGCTGTCCTCATCCTCTTACTCCTCCATCTTCCCCGGAAACAAAGGGTCAGAGAGCAGAGGGTGTCAAGGTGCCCGAGGTCTAACTGTAGCCGTCACATGAGCACAGCACACCTAACGGGAAAGTCACGACCACAATGGGCACATGTTGCTGTACTCTTTTGGAAGGTGTGGGAAAGCTGCGTGTGTGAGGAGAGGGTGGTATGTTGAGAGAAATGAGAATCAAGTTACCATCTTGCAGAGCACTGGAGGAATAGGTGATTTTTGCTGGTTAAAAACTGAAATCAATGCCTACCACAAAGAAAGGACACAACAAATGTGAATAAATGCATGGACATTCTGGGTGTTTCTCTTGAAGTAGTTTCATTAATACATTTGTATGACTCTGGAATAGAAAGACTAGATAACAGTTTTTATCTGTCTGATGGGCTACTTATGGAGATATATTTGTGACAATTTTAAGTAAAAATAACAGATTTGCATCACAGAATGATACCACAATTCCATTTCTAAAAATTATAAACAATATATGTGTATATTTACAAACACAGAGTATTTTATGTGTAGACTAGAATGTCTGTAAATTCTAAGGTGATGTGAAAAGAAAAGGAGACTGAGAAGAAGAGAATTTTTTATTTGAAATGTTATTATACTTTCTACAATTTGGCACTGAGTACTTATTTTCACAATTAAATATTCAAAACTTGAAATTTGAATTGTCATAACTACTTCTGATATTTTCTTTAATTGTTAAGGGTAAAAACTCTTATCAGGGAAACTCTTAAGGCCTTGAGCTTAATATTTCTTCCACCAACTGTAAAAGTCTGTCAGTCTTCAGCCTGGAATAGATGGAGTAAGACAGGGCGATCACTCACTTAAAGACACTGAAAGCTGTGGATGGAGGCAGAACCACTAATGTTCTAGGCACAAAAGCTAAGAAAGTAGGAAGATGCTTCATTGGTGGCCACCAAAACAATACAGTTTCTACATGATCACTTTCCCAAGCTTCCAAGCCTACAGCCGTCAGATGTGAGCAAGCCAGGAGGGCAATAAAATCTGAATAGATCTGTTTGTACATCGTTCTCTAGTGCCAGTGTAGATGGATAAGATAGCTGAAAGATAGCTTGCCTTTCTCATCCCCATCCAGAGACTTAAAGATTCTTCGACACATACCCTTTGTATTAACTAAAATCTTGGGTGGGCTTTTTCACCAAAGAAGTATTTCACAGGAAAGACTCTAAACCTATCATTTCCTATATTAGCTTTTTAATATATTTATACCAATTTCCAGGTAGAATTCCATTCAGTCCTTCCAGTCTCTTAGGTAAAAAAACCAAGGCGACTTGCCTCTCACATGCCTCTTGAAGGGGTGGCTTTTGGGAGATTTTGTTTAGGTAGTGTCTTGGACTAAGCATACGATGGTTATGTATACAGAGGGGGGAAGTGAGAACATCACTGATCCGTTAATGGGAAAGGCTTCAAGTAAGCATAGTTTCTCGTTCTCGTTATGCCAAGAACTAGAATAATAAATACAGATAGGAGATAGCCTCATACTTCAGAAAATTTGTTGAAACTATATTCACACACTCAGCCTGTTTCTGTTTGTGCAGTTGTTAGCCATAAGGACAGTTGTAACCCTTGTTGGGCTTTAGACAAGAGGCTTGCCAATCACTCCTCACATTATCCCAGTCTTGTTGACTAAACTTAGTTGACACTGCCCCAGTGTCCAAACTATGATCGATTGTCTCGACTTTCAGGGCAGACCCTTAAGTTTGATTGGAAAATCAAAATGGCAACTATCCGGCTGGAAGGGCAAGGGGGCACTATGTTTGTATCTTTTGATATAAACAATACTATAAAGAAAAGAACAGAGAAACTGGAATAAAAATAAACTGAAAAAATACCACAGCAACCCCCAAAAAGGCCATTGTTTAAGTTGGTGTGTGAGATATTTAACTACTGTAGTCTGCTGGGTTCTCACATACTGTCTCATTTTCTAGTGTAAGAAACAGAAGTGGTAAATGTGGTCCACAAACATGTAATAGGTATTGTGAAATAGAAAGAAAATATTCAAAGAGAAAGGGGTAGTAGGAGAGGATGGGGAGAAGCAAAGAAGGGAAAGAAAAATTCGCTGGTAAGAGGAAAAACAGAAACAAAGCTTTGTACATAATGTGAGAGGATGGAGGGGTTGTAGGGAATGGGAAAATGTAAGAGTGAAAATTTATCATGTACAGGTACAAATTCTCATTGATGAATGTGACCTTAATATATGCCTAAAATGTACCAATAAATTCAATTTTTAAAAAGATATTTAATAAAAAATTTTTCTAAAATTTATGTACAGTTATTCAGGGATTGTTCAGCTGAAAATAATTTAAGAACATCAGAATTATGTTTATATTTTAAGCTTTTGTTATTACTTGTTTTGGAAATAACCTAAGATGTGTAACATAAAAGGCTGAATCTAACCATAAACAAGTTATATAAATGTGAAATCTGGCATAAATTAGGTATAGAATAAATAATGTCAAGCTTCTATATAAAGATTTGTGTTAATGGTCAAGTAATTGAGGTGTAAAAGAATCAGTGAATGTATTTTATGCTGAAGCTTTTCTCAAAAGATCATAATGTTTTTCTTTTCTTGCTAAGCTTAGCATCCTGATCTTCTGTTTTTTCCTTACTCTGCTCCATTTTAACTTTTAGGCTGACTGCTAAAATTACTTTTCATCAAGGTCATAAGTGAATTATGTCTAAACCAACATCAATTCTGTCCTTTCTTAGATTCTAGACAGTATCAGATGCAGTTTGCTGTCCTACCCTATTTGAAGCATTTTCCACTGTCACCTTCTCTGACACTCTCATTGCTGAGTTGGTCTTACAGCCCTTTCTCTTCAGGAATTTTTTGGCTTTTCTTTCTTTCCTATAACACTAACCTGGAACTCTCCCAGGAACTGGCACCCAGCTTCTTTTTGTAATCCTCTCTCTACACTCAGCCCACACTCCCCAGCCCACACCCAGCCCACACTTCTAGACCAGTGACCATCAAAATCCTGTGCTCAGGTTGACCAATCTCTGGCTCTAGATTCACATATCCCGAAACCTCCTCCCAACTGTAATTGACTAATTTTCACTGTACTTAACATATGAGTCATATAAAACTTGATTCTCATATGCTTCCCAGGCTGAGTGCCTCTGGATCTCCTCCATTTTAATAGTGATATCAATGTCTATATAGTTTTCAGGCCACAAACCCTGGAGTAATCTAACCTCTCCATCTCACATTCCATCCCCAGTCCAATCAATTCTCAGTTCTCCTGGTATTCCTTCAATGCACTAGTTCTCCTGGCTCCTTCTGGATCCTGGCACTGCTTACCGCCCAGGCCAGCATGCTCTCCCGGGAGAAGTTCATACAACCTTGAGGGAGGAAAATGAATGCAGGAACTGGCTCTGAGCTGCCAGTGGACTCCTAGCCTCACAACACCACCTGTCCTATCTGTCCTAACTCTCCCTTGACTGGAGGACAAATCCTAGCATCCACTCAGCAAGATATCCATGAGAGGACTTCCTCCTCAAACCAGGCCACAAGCCAGAGAATCAATCATTCAGAGGAAGTGACTAAGTTAAGATCTGCAAGCCCTAGAGACAGAGGAACAAGGAGCCCTGCCCAGGTTATGGACCCAGAAGAAGGTACGAAGGGATCTGTGAGCCAGTGGGAATCACAGGGATGCACAGTGACTGTCACCATGGCTTCCACAGTTGGAGGAAAGACACTGGAGCTATGCTACGGTGGCCACACTCCTACCAGTCCCCATCCCCACATGCTGTGAGTGCTGCACTCCTTGCCCCAAATACTACTGAATTGTCCAGAGAAGGGCTCCTCTCCCCCTAAGCCCTAAACACCACTGAATTCACACACTGGAAAGAGACTACCTGTGAAGCTGAACTACCAGCACTCTGATCCCAGGGGTGGAGAAAACATTCCAGATCAGTGCCAGGGGAGACTACTTCGTGCTGGCTTCTGAAAGCCATGAAAATCCAGGGTCTGGTTAAACCCAACAAACAGGAGTATTGCTTTGGTCTAAGAGTGAAAATGTCAAAGAAAACTCATCAGATGTGGTTTGTCTGCAAAATGGAATAGTACTCAGCCATAAAGAATGATAAAATTGAGTCATTTATACTCAAGTGGATATACCTCCGGGACATACTTGTAGGTGAAATAAATAGGACATGGATATGCAAATACCATATTTTTTCTCTAATATGAAAAACTGAAGGTGTAAATGAATGCCAAAATAAATGATAGGCAATGTGAAATAGGAAGATACTATGCAAAAGGAAAAGGAGGAACTGAGGATTTAGCTCAGAGGTCCCAGCATCTGCCTCACAACCACAAGTTCCAGAGTTTGATTCCTGGTAACCACATACCATAATGCTGGATGTAGTGGCTCATATCTATAATCCCAGCCCTCGAGAGGCAGAGACGGGAGGATTGCTGTGAGTTTGAGGTTAGCCTAGGCTGTGTAGTGAGCTCAGGGCCAGCCTGAACTGCCAGGTCACACTATCTCAAAAAGAAAAAAAAAATTGATGAGAAATTAAAAAAAAAAAAAAAACCCTTACATTATAAATAGATTCTAAAATATTCATGACCACCAAACCTGCACTGCAGAAAATATCTAAGGGAATTTTAAATAGAAACAAAGCAGCCAGCATCACCAAAGACCTGAAAGGAAAAAAATACACTTAAAGTAGAAACTAGTTCAATGAAAGGAAAATAGAGAGGAACCAACACTGAAAAAAAATAATACAATGACAATAATATGTGGATCTTGTCACTAATAACACTCAGTGTAAATGATCTTAAATTCCCAGTCAGGCAAGCTCATCTCACAGATTTCGAGGACTGCTTCTCCATCCAGGACCTCCAAAACGTTTCAAACTTGTCCCCCAAGCAAGTTCATAGGCTTCTTAACTCTGCTGTTTCTGTTGAGGTAGTTTCTGTTTCCAGTTTTTGATGAGGTAGCAATGACCTACTTCTCTTGGTATTGAAACCTGTCTTGGTTACTTTTTCATTCTTGGGACAAAATACTCAACACCACACCTTAAAAAAGGTTTATTTTAGCTCATGGTATTTAGAAATTTCAGTTCGTAGTCAGCGAGCTCCAAGGCATGGTGGTATGGCAGAAGAGAAAGAACTAATGGCAAGACAGGCAGATGGCAAAGCAAGTAAAGGGTATATATCATTCCAACCCATGCTCGTCAAGCTTCATCTCCTAACATCAGATCAGCTGTAGACTCATCAGCGGACCAATCCAGTATCACACACATGATCCACTCACCTTCCAAAGGTGTCATCCATGAGTGTGTGAAGCTTTAGGAGAACATGTGTCACTGGATTATAGTGTCTTTAACTTTCAGGAGTATAATAGGGGAGAGGCAGTAGGGTCAAATGGAATTTCTATAGTAAGTTTTTGAGGAATTTCCATACTTTTTTCCCATAAAGGTTGTGCTAGCACACATTCCCACCAACAACCACAATACAAAAGTTGAATGAATCAAAGAGTTGGTTCATTTAAAAAATAAACAAGATGGATAAACACTTTGCCAAAGTTACTAAATGAGGAGAGAAAATACCCATTATCAATTCAATTGTAAAAGAAAGTAAAGTCGGGCCGGGGAGTTAGCTCAGTGGTTCCGGCGCCTGTCTTGCAAGCGCGAGGGCCCGGGTTCGATTCCCCGGTAACCACATAACATACTGGGTGTGGAGACCCACACCCAGCAGCAACCAGTGCCACATACCACAGTGCCGGGCGTGGTGGCTCACGCCTGTAATCCCAGCACTCGGGAGGCAGAGGCAGGAGGATTGCTGTGATGTGAGTTGGAGGCTGAGCTCAGGGCCAGCCTGAACTATAAAGCGAGACCTTGTCTAAAAAAAAAAAAAAAAAAATGTATCTAGACAACTCAGTGAAGACAAAAAGGAAGTCGATATTCTAAATACCCCCTGTATATTCGGCCTGTTTTACTTGATGTGAAAGGTCCCTATAGATATTTTAATACAGTAGTGAGAGAAGCTGGGAAAATCAAGGGGTATTTATTTGGTAGAGGAGTGAGAAAGGTAGACTGAGCACCAGGGGTTGGCAGATTTTGTGGACTGAGGAAGGAGGGACAAGCTTAGTCCTGTTGCTTAGGGTGTGAGTCAGGGAAGAGGCGCTGATCAGCCTCAGAGGCTGGTAGGTATAGAGAGTGAAGAGAGGGAAACAGGTGAGTTTCAAATTTTAACATCTGCAGATGCAACTAACTGAAGTAGAGAGCATGGGAAAAGGAAAATGCTTGGAAGGTAAGAGCATGAGTGTCATTTTCAGCATGCTGAGTTAGCCTATTATTAAATTAATCTACTGGTATTATTAAAGGAAGAAAATCTGCTCTTGTAAGTTGTTAAAAACAGATAGACTCTCCATTAAAACTAACCTGCTAATTCTATTTTACTCTGCCAAAAATAGTCTTTGATCCAAAACATAAATGTGCATAAAGAGATGCCATTTTTATCAAATTTACATTTGAAGTGTCATAAGGAATTTTTATTCTTCCTGTCATTATGTAAAGGAAACTCCTGCCAAAATCACAGGCAAAGGAAATTAGCTTTTCTAGTTAATGTCATGAAACATGAAACAATTTAACTTTAATGGAATGAAGAACTGGAAGATATTCTAAAAACCTACAAGAATTAATTTAATCTCCCTAGAAAGGACTATAGATAAAAATATTAAGAAGCTTTTTTCCCAGAATGAAGAAAAATGTCAAATCAGTGAATATTAACCATCACATTGTTCATCGAGCACCCACAGTTCTACCTCACAGAATCTCCTCCTCCTGTTTCCTGCTCTTTGCTCGCCATACTCAGGGTCCAGCTCTAGCCACGCTTGCTTGGTTCGGTCAGACACCACTAGTCATCCGGCATAGCACCCTCTCCCTTTTCCAAGCCTTTCTTTATTTTTAGTTTCTGTAACTAAGAATTCAACATTAGCATCACCCCCTAATTCTTCTGTCTCCTTTTACTTCTCCCACAAGGCAGTAAGTTCACTGAATAAAGACAATAATGCTATGTCTTCTCTATAGTCCCCAGAATGTTAAGTGTCCATTAACTGTGTGATAAATACTCATGTCTGGTTGAACTATCAGATTAATGGTCATACCACACCAGTTCTGGATCCAGCCTGATTCTGGGTTCTTCAACTTCTGGATGTGTACAGAGGCCTTCATCTTCTCTCTCCTCACTCATGTAAGGTCATAGCACCTGTGACATAGCACCTGTGAATTAGTCAACAAATTCAATCACTTAGTCCCTGCATAATTGACCAATAAGTATTAGCCACTGTTATCCATAGATACAGGCTGTTCTATAAGCTGTCTGACCCTGGGTAAATCAGTGCATCTTTCTAGGCTTCAGTTGTTTCTTCCGGAAATAGGGATATTAGTAGTGCCTGCCATACCAGGGCTTTCAGTGATTTTATGGAATTGTGTTCAGAAAGTGCTCTTTGAGTAACATGTTACACATAGTAGGTTCTCAAAACATTAACTTTTATAGTTATCACTGTCATTATTTTATTAATATCAAGGCAAATAATCAATTGGCTAGTTGGAAGGAGATGGAATATGTTGGACTGGAAATAAAACCAATCACGGCTTGTAACATCAGGTGAAAATGACTCCAGCGATGTTCTCATGTATTTTTAATAACTCTTTGCCAAGGAAGAATAATTACTTGCTGAAATAAGTGAAAAACTGGTCCCACATGGACAATTTAACTCAATAAAGTGCCAAAAGTTCAGTGACTAAGTATCCCCTCGTCAGTAATCATTTGGACAATGACACAACTGAGAATTATTGCTGCAAATACTGTAAATGGGGAGAAAGTTTACTGAGCAAATTAATAGTATAGACAATAGTTCTTAGATGCTTAGTTCTTAAAATAAATTGACTTTTGGGTCAACATTTATAGATATTTATCTATGAAATGGCAATTAATATTCTAATTCCAAGCTACCAATTTCCCAATTTCTAAATATATCTACAACTTAGTCTTAGTGACTCTGAACTTGGAAAGTAATAAAATGTGATTTATTTTAGTTTAACAAATGGAGAAACACTAGAGATAATTTTAAAGTAATTACATTAGTTCAACAAAATACTATTCAACAGAAATACCTCATTGATCTTAACAACATCCTTGCTGGTACATTTTATTCTCCTAGGGTTAAAAATTGTTAACAGAATTCAAAATGATTTGTATTGGTCACCAGATAGTACAGTTGTGATAGGATCTGAACTGAAACCTATCTACCCTCAAGTTTATGTTCTCTTTCTATACCATTTAAAAAGCATTTGCTAAAAAGCATTTGATTAAAAGCCCGACTTCCAATATGCATGGATTAGATAAACAAAATGCATTGTCATTAGTCCCTGTCAAAGCACTCTCAACTCACACACATCTATCCCTTCACTCTTGCCCCGGTCTGAAGCTGTTCTTGGAGTCCTCTCTCATATTCTTAGGTCCACTGCTGTGGCTGCCTTGATATTGTGAATCAGCTCAACATGTTTACCTTTCATGGTCATTTTGAACTTGGGGAGAAGCCAGAATTCTCATGGTGCCAGGTCCTGTGAGTAAGGTGGATGCGGGCACGCCACAGCGTCTTTACAGACTAGCCTCTCCGTTCCACGGCACTTGGCAGCACAATCCATTTTTCATCCCACCTCGTAAAACACACAAAAGAGACAAGCGTAAGTGCTTCAGGACGTGCGCAGAGCACGGGATGAGTCCATGTGGAGTAAGCGGCGGTGCTTGTAGGAGGGTTAATGGTAAAACGGCTTTTACAACAGTTTTTATTTAAACACTTACTATATATTTTGATCACACTTTGTAAACTTAATCATCCCCATGCTTAGTATATTTGACTATGATTTCTGGTTTTTTCAAACACTTAAGTGTATCTTCACAGAGCAATAATTATCCTCTATATAATACATTCATGGAAAGAATAGACTCCTATGGGATGTACCTAAAAATGTTATACTGGGGAGAAAGAAGCCAAGTAGGAGAAAATAATAGATATTTCTCTTACCTGAAATTCTAGGACAGGCAGAGCTAGCTTAGAGTGTATAAATCAAATTAGGGTTTTGTGGGACCAGGTAGAAGCCGGGCTGACTGGAGAGGGGTTTGATGGAACTGTTCGGGGTGAAGGAAATATTCTACATATTAACTGTGGCTGTGGCTCCACAGATATGCACATTTGTCAGCGCCTCTCAGACAGCAAATTAGGACATGGAAAAATGCTAGCCAAGAGAAAGGGCTTTACATACACAGACAGATAATGAAATATTTCAAATCATAATAAATGCCAATGGTCAATACTGACCCCTACCAAAAATCTCAGCTCTTTTAATACCAAAAAAGTGGAATTTAAAACAATAAATATCATAAAGTATAACATTATGTATAAAGAAAAGGCAATAATGTAGAATATAAGATATGAAAGCCAACATATATACATCTATGTGTATTTAAGAGGCTAACCTATAAAAATTAAGTAATTAATAATATAAAGATTTGGAGATTTAATTCACTCATCTCAGAATCTCACAGATCAAGCCAACAACAACAAAAAAAAAACCCAATCTGAATAGTATTATACACTTAAACATCTAATAAGCAGACAAACATTATTTTTGAGAATAAAATATTCATTAAATAGTATAAGTGAATATGAACCCTGAATAAATTATACAGAACTAAGTGCATATGGACTATATTATTTGATGCTTTTCCCACAAAATGAGAAATGACAAAAGGATAGCTTCAATAATTCTGTATGTCCAGGAACTTAGAAAAAAATATAACATAAATTTTATGTTAAAAAGAAATATTGCAAAAGCAACCAGAAAAGGGCTGGGGATTTAGCTCTATAGTTTTGGTATCTACCTCAAAAGCTCAGGACTCTGAGTTCCATCCCTTGTACCCCAGTACAGGGCATGGTGGTGCATGCTTGTAATCCCAGCACTCGGGAGGCAGAGGCAGGAGGATTGCTATGAGGTCAAGGCCAGTCTGGGCTACATAGTGAGCTCAGGGCCAACCTGAACAACAAAGTGAGACCCTGTCTCAAAAACTAAAAAAAAAAATTAAAAATTAAAAAAAACCCCAAGACCTGAAAATCCTGTATATCAAGACCTGTGAGAAAAAGAAGAAAATATAGCATTCAAATCATTTTGTAATAATGAGAAAGACTGAAGATAATATAGTTATATTTCATTATGGGAGATAGCACAAAAAGTGATGGAGAAAACCATCCCCCAATAGCTTCCTTCATCAAACAGAGAAGAACATAAAAAGAGAATAAAAATAATAATTCAATAAGAAGCAAAATCAAAAGACTAAAAAGACAAAAAAAAGAGAAAGAAATAAAAAGAAAAAATGGGAAAGGAAGGAGTTAAGTTATTATTTTTTGCAGACTACATGACACTCTATATAGTAGACCCTAAAACTCAGCCAAAGATTTCTAGATTTAATAACCAAATTCAGTAATATAGCTGGATATAAAGTGAATGCTGGGAAGTCAGTACATACCTGTATGTAAATAATATACTCACCACAAGAGAAATTAGAGGAACAATATCTTTCACAATAGCCCTGAAGAAAAATGATCTCAGAATTTAATCTCAGAAAAGAAGTAAAAGATCTTTGCAATGAAAATTATAGTACTCTGGGCCAGGGATTTAGCTCAGGGGCACCACTGCCTGCCATGGCTTTCTTACATCTGCAAAGTTGTGAGTCTGATTCCCAGTAGCACAAAAAGAGAAAGAGAGAGAGAGGGAAGGAGGGAGAGAGGGAGGGAGGGAGGGAGGGAGGGAGAGGGAGAGGAGAAGCAATAAGTTACTTGAGTAATATGTGGCACATAGAAGAAAGCTTCTTTAATAAATGCCACTGGAAAATCTGACTTTCTGCATATGGAAGACTAAAATTAGGCTCATGCCTATCATCGTGCACTAGATTAAAATCCAAATGGATACAAGATCTAAATATTAAAACAGAAACACTAAATCTGCTGGAAGAGAAAATAGGTAGAACACCCAAGGACCTAAGTGTAGACAAAAACTTCATGAATGAAACCCAAATTACATGGGAAATATTATAAATAATCAATCGCTAAGATCTCATCTTATTACAAAAGCTTCAGCACAGTGAAAGGAATCATCAGCAGAGTGAAAAGACAGTCACCAGAGTGAGGAAAAAATTTAGCTAGTAGTTCCTCAGATGAAGGACCAATATCTGGAGCATATAAAGAATTGAATAAAGGGGCCTGGGATTTAGCTCAGTGGTTCCAGCACCTGTCTTGCAAGCGCAGAGACCCAGGTTCGATCCTCGGTACCACATACAATACTAGGCATGGAGACTCACGCCCAGCAGCAATCAGTACCACATACCACAGTGCCGGCCGTGGCGATCACGCCTGTAATCCCAGCACTTGGGAGGCAAAGACAGGAGGATTACTGTGATGTGAGTTGGAGGCTGAGCTCAGGGCCAGCCTGAACTACAAAGCAAGACCCTGTTTCAAAAAAAAAAAAGAATTGAAAAAAGGGTTGGGGCTGTACCTCAGTAGTTCCGGCGCCTGCCTTGCAAGCGCAAGAACCCGGGTTCGATCCCCAATCACCACATACAACAATAAGGGCCTGAGCTCAGGGCCAACCTGAAATACAAAGCGAGACCCTGTCTTAAAAAAAAAAAGAATTGAAAAAAATCAGATCCCACAAATTAAAAAGCCCAATTAAAAAATAGGAATCAGAAATAAATACATACTTATCATATGAAGGAGAAACAGCATATAGATACATGAAAAAGTGTTCAATATCACTTGTCCTCTAAGAAATTTCAATTTTATTAGTTCCTGATCTGATCTTGTAATTTCTTTCCTTGTACTAGCTTTGAGACTGGACAGACCTTGTTTTTCTAGGATCTTGAGTTTCATCATTAGTTAGTTACCTTGCTCTGTTTTTGTGATGCGGGTGTTCAAAGCTATACATTTCCATCTTATCTAATATTTCATTTTGAAATCTTATCTGTAAATTCTCTAGTTCAGTAAGCCTACGTTTTACCCTCTTGATTGCTGTTATCTTGTTTTGGAATATAAATTAATAACCAAATAAACTTCATACAAGTTTCATAAGATAGACATTTCCTTCTCACCATATTTTTCACAATGATTTGTATAAAATAGGAATTTTCTATTTCATAAAGCTGTGATAGAACTCATCTCTGAACTAAGATTCTATTGGATATAGGAAGAGAAAATTCTTTTATCATCCATTTTTATAGATATTATTGGTCTACACTTCTTACCAAATGATTGTAACATTCATATGCACAACCTTCTATCTGAGAGCTTCAGAACATATTCTTCTCCAGCACACAGAGAACTTTCTTCAAAGTAAATCCTATGCTAGGCCATGAAACAAGCCTTAGCAAATTTGAATTTAGGAAGACAGAAGTCCTATTGAGTACTTTTGCTTATCACACAAGTATAAAACTAGCATAACAGGAGGAATTTCAAAAATTTCACAAGCATATGTAAATCAAGCAATAAGATCTTTAAAAAACAAGTCAAAGGAGAAATTAAAAGGAAAATCAAAAAAATACTTGAAACAATCAAAAACAGAAACACAACATACCAAATAAATGAGATATATCAAAACAGTTCCCAGAGAGACTTTATGGTGACAAATGTTTAAGTTAAGGAAAAAAGGAACATTTTAAATAAACTAACTTCTTTATCATAAGCACTAGAAAAGACAATTAAGCCAAAAGTTAACAAAGAGGTTAATAGTCAAAACATATAAGAAATTCGAATAACTTGGTAGCTAGGAAAAATGTTATTTAAACATAAATAAAAGATCTGAGAAATAAATATTTCTCAGAAGAAGACCTATAAATAATCGAAAAGTGGATGAAGAAATTTGCAATATCTTATTGAATCAGAGAAATGTAAGCTGTTATGGTTTGTAATCTTAAATGTCTCCCACATCCTGCGTGTTAAAAGCTTGGTGCCCAGGGAATGATGGTATTGGGAAGAGGTGGAAACTCGTATGATGTGCAACTTAACTATAGGAAGAAAGTCACAGGGAACATGGCTTTGAGGTTACATTTTATCTCTGGGCTCTTCCTCGTACCTCCCCCCACCATCCTTATGATTGCATGAGCAGCAATCATGCAAAGAGAGAAATATTGTAAAGAATTTAATGAAAAGAGAAACTTTGTACACTACTGGTAGATATATAAATTAATACAGGTACCACTATGGAACTCAGTGTGAAATTTCTTCAACAAAAAATAAGGCTAGATTGGCCAATAGATGCAAAGGTACAGGTAGATAGGAGGGATAAGTTCTAGAGTTTTATTGCTCAGTGAGTGACTATGGTTAACAGTGATGTATTAAATATTTCAAAATTCCTAGTATAGGATTTTGAATGTTGTCATCACAAAGAAATGATAAATATATGAAGTCATGGTTGGCTAAATTGCCCTAGTTTTAGCAAACACAATGTATGCCTGTATTAAAACATCACATTTTAACTTATGAATATTTACAAGAGTTATATATTAATTAATGACAATTTTCATATAATTTTTAAAATTAAAAATAGAACTACCTTACAATTCAGCAATTTGATTATTGGTTATATACCAAAATAACTGAAATTAGCCTAAGTTTTCTGCATTCTAAATTGGACTTTGCCAAAATTACAAATGCTTACGTTTTAGAAGGCATAATTATGGAAATAAAAAGATTAGGAAGAATTAGTTACAAATCAAATTTCTCATATCAATGCATTGTAAAGAATTCATAATACTAAGAAATAAGAATTTAACTAGAAATGAACCAAAGTATAGATCATTTCATAAAAAAAATACATGAATGTTTAATAAACACTTAAAAGATAGCCAACACCGAGTCATTAGGGAAATGTAAATTAATACAACTGTGATATCACTTCACAATCACTAGAATATCTATAATCAAAAAAGCAGAAATAATGAGTTTTAGAAAAAATGTGAAAAAATAGAACACTCTCATGTTTCTGGAGGCAATTTAAAAAAGTCAATGAATTAAAGAGTTCCTCAAAATAGTAAACAAAATAGACAAACTCTTAGTTAATTTAACAAAAAAAGAAAGAAAAGACACGAATCAATGCAATTAAAAATGAAAAAGGTAAAATCACAGGGGACATTGTTAAAATCAAAAGATTATTAACAACTACTTTGCAAACCTATGCACCAATAAACTGGACAATTTAGAAGAAATGAAGAGATTTCTAGATACATATGAATTACCAAACCTGAACCAAGAAAGTTCTAAAATCCTGAGTAACCAATAGCAGGCAATTAAATCAATACCAAGCAATTAAATGGAACAAAATAATCACTAAAATAAAAATATACTAAGAAAAGCCCGAATCCAGATGGATTCACTGTTGAATTGCCCAAAACATTTAGAGACCATCTACCACCAATATTCCACAAGCTCTTTAAAGAAATTAAAAGGAAAGGAGTACTCCTAAAGTGATCCCGGAACGCTATCATTATCCTAATCCCAAACCAAACAAGGATCCAACCCAAAAAAGAGAACTGCAGACTAATATCTTTAATGAGTATAGATGCAAAATCCTCAAGGAAGTACTGGCAAACTCAAAGTAACCAGTCATCAAAAAGGTCCAACATTATGTTCAAGTAGGTTTCATGTCCGGGATGCAAGGATGATTGAACCCACACAAATTAATAAATGTAATATATCACATAACAGAAGCACAAACATAAATCACATGATCATCTCAATAAGTGCAAGAGAAAACCTTTGACAATATCCAAATTCCTTTCATGATAAAAACACTGAAGAAAAAGATATATGCATGGAACTTAGTCCAATAAAGTCCATTTATGACAAACCTACTGCCAATGTTATATTATATGAAGAAAAAAGTCAGAAACCAGACAGGATGTCCCCTATCACCACTGCTGATCAACACAGTACTCAAAACATTACCAAGAACAATTAGGCATGAAAAAGAAAGGCATATATTTTTAAAAGGCACAAGTCAAATTATTAAATGATGCAGAATCTTAGTATGAATAACTCAGTGAAAATAAATTCAGTAATCCAGTAGGATACTAAACTAACACATGAAATTCAATAATATTTCTGTACATTAATAACTAACCAAATGAAAAAGAAGTTAGGAAAATAATACTAGTTACAATAACACCCAGAAAATTTGAATACTTGGGAATTAATCTAAATAAGGAGGGGAAAGACTTCTACAATACAGACTACAGCACTCTTGGAAAAAAAAAAAAAAAAAGAAAGAAATCAAAGATCAGAGAATGGAAAGATATCCCTGTTCTAGAGAGGCACAAATAACAGAGGCATTGCCACACTTCCAAAATGGATACATTGGCTTAATGCCCAATCAAAATATCAAAGGCTTCTTCACAGAATTACAGAAAACAATGCTAAACTTCATATGGTAAAAGAGGGGACCCAGAATGACAAAAACATCCCTGGGTAACAAAAGCGAAGTAGGAGGCATCAGCAAATCCCAGCTACAGTGACAAAAACAGCATGGCGCTGACACAGAAACAGACATGGAGATTAATAGAACAGATCAGAGTGTGCAGGAACAACCCCCAAGCACATTCAACTGTGTCACCTCTGACAAAGGGGCCAGAAACATGTACTGGAGGAAAGACAGCTTTTCTAATAAAAGGTTTTTGGAAACTGACTATCCACACATAGATGATTAAATCTAGGCTCATATCTCTTAGTATGTACTAAATTAAAATCAAAATTGATCGTACAACTATATGTTAGAAGATAAAGTAGGCAAACTGTTCAAATCATAGGCAGGGGCAAAGACTTTCTGAATGGAACTCCAATTGCACAGGAAGTACAGCTGAAGTCATAGGAAATTAAAAAGCTTCTGAAGCATAGCTAAAGTAACAGAGAATGAAAAGATCAGGTACACAATGAGAAAAAATTTGCCCTCTATTCCTCAGACAGAGAACTAATATCAAGAATATATAAAGAACTCATAATAAACCTCCTCAGATAAGAAATCCAATCCAAAAATGGGCATTTGAAATGAATAGACACTTCTCGAATTAAGTACAGCTAGCAAATAAATATACGAAAAAAGTGTTCGACATCACTGGTCATTCAGGAAAGGCAAGCAAAAGCAACAGTGAGACTCCATCCTACCCCTGAGAGAATGGTCATCTCCAAGAAATCAAATAACAATAAATGCTGGAGAAGCTGTGGTGGAAAATGAACCTTTCTCAATCTGTGGGAATGCAAATTAGTACAACCACTATGAAAGTCAGTATGGAGATTCCTCAAAAAAGCTAAAATCAGAGACTCCATTCAACCTGGCTATTTTTCTTCTAAGTTTCTCTCAAAAGAGTTAAAGACCTCATATAACAGTGCTACATGCATGTCCATGTTCATAGCAGCACAATTAATAGCTAAATCTTGGAAGGAACCTATGTGCCCAATAAATCAATGGATAAAGAAAACAGTATTTTCACACAATGGGGAAAACTCTGCCACAAAGAAAGATGAACTTGAGTTTCTGTTTAAAATATAGGTATATCTTGAAACCATAATGTCAAATGAAATAAGTCAGACATACTAGATTAAATATTGCATGATTTTTCCTATCTGAGAAACTCAAGTCACAAATAGAGCAAAATAAAAGTAATAGGAAGTAGAGAGATAGATATTTCTCAAGTGGAAAAGGGATGAAGAGATGGAAAGTGAATGAAAGAATACTATCTACCAATTCCACACAAAGAATGTACACACTATTTACTGAAACTATGTACTAATAAAAATTTAAAAATAAATGAATGAAATATTAAGTAATTAATTCTACTTGGATATTAAAAAGAACTCCAAGAACCCAAGATTTAATATGAGAAAAATCTATGTATTTGGTACATTAGAGGGAAAAATATATAATTATTTTATGGACAGAAAAATGCTAAATAAAATGGTGTATAGTTATAGATTTTAACAACTTTCAAAAATAAGAAGAGAAGCATGTTTTTATTGTGAAAAAGCAATCTACCCAAAGCAGTGGATCAAATGCGAGCAACAGATATTTTTTAGTAATATTGTCACTAAAGTCAAGAACAAGATACACCTATCTTTCATGTACTATAAAACATAAAAATAATAGACATCTTAATGAGTGCAAAAATGAAAACATAAATATCACTTCTTGAGTACTCTCTGAGAAACAACCTAGGCATACAATAGTTATACCACAAATGTTCTGAGAATTTTGAAACATGAAAGATAACAATGGACTTTTACTATATGAAACCGACGTGGACTATAAAATTATCATCACCATTTGACAAAATGCAAAATGAAGACTAAGAATGGATAACATCCAGCCTATGACTGGAAGACTGGGCCTGTGGAAGGAGCTACTTTATCAATGCTCAAAATCATGTGTGGCATATATACATAAATACGAGTGAAATACCTGCATACTAGTAGGCTGGTAAAGAGCAATAGAATGGGCTAAAGAGTCTTAAATATCCAGAGAATGTGTGAAAGTACTGATCCAGGAGTTAAAAGATCCCAGGTCAAATCTAGTGGTGGACCGGATAAAGACTATCATCTCTCCAACTCTCAGATTCATCCTTAAAGTCAACACAAAGCACAACAATCATATCTCCTCTGATACTGGATCCTTAAAGATATGGAATTTCACATGATATGATTTAATTGTTATACCATTTATGAAATGTTTCACATAAATTACTAAATATTAGTCTTTTTAAAATTCACTAATAGTAAAACTAGCATTTATATTCTCATTTATCTGCTAGCTTTTAGCATTAATGTTCCCAGGATATTTCTTGTACAGAAATGCATACCTAGAATTTAATGTATTACATTAATGGACACAAATAAAATTTCAAAATGTTTTGATTTGTTTGAACAGGGACCTAAGAAAGAATTTCTAAACTTGGTGTATTGTAGTACAGAATAACATTATGATTAATGTCTGCTACAAGGAACTATAAGAAAAAAACTCTTGGGCCAGGGATTTAGTTCAGTGGTGCCGGTGTCTGCCTGGCAAGCACAAGGTCCTGAGTTCGATCTCCGGTAACTACATACCATTATGCCAGGTGTGGTGGCTCACCCTTGTAATCCCAGCACTCAGGAGGTAGAGGCTGGAGGATTGCTGTGAGTTTGAGGCTGGCCTGGGCTACATAGTGAGCTTGGGACTGGTTTGAACTAAAAAGTGAGACTTTGTCTCAAAAGAAAAAAGAGAAAGAAAAGAAAAGCCACTTTATTTATTCATTCCAAAATGGATTTGGATAGCCGACAACAAAACAGCAAGTAGATAATGCTGGAAGGTCTATTACTGCTCCTTAATGAAATCACTCTAGGAATTAGACACTGAAAATATAATATTGACTCAGATATTTTCCCTTTAAAATAGATTTATAAGACATAGTTCCCAAACTTAAGAAAGGTATTAATTTTAATAGTGTTCAGAAAGTTTATAGTAAAATCTCTCCTGTTTCGAGCTGGAGAGAACGAGTAGATACAAAGTAGGAAAGTGAAAGAGGCGGCTGCATGGGGGAAGAAGCGTCCACAAAAGGTCCTTCTTATAGTGTTAAATTGTCACGTGGTAAGGGATGGAGATTTTGGAATGAGATTGAATCACTGGGGTTCCATACTCATTAATAGATTAATCAATTAATGATGAAGCCCAGGTGGAAGAAGTATGTCGCTGGGCGAGTGCCCTGGATGGACACCCCACCCCTTACCTCTTGAGACCACGCGGGCATCCTCCACCATGTCCTTCTATGCCATTTCTACTTTGTGAACCAAAAGTAGATTCTCTCCCTTAAGTTGTGACATGTATTTTGGTTAAAAAATAAAAACCAAGTGACGTTCTTTAAGTAAGTAATTGAAAAGTAATGGATCTCATTATATATCGGGGAAATTTCTGAAGGAATTTTAACTTCAAAGTTAAATCAGCTTAGGGTCGGGGATTTAGCTCAGTGGTTCCAGCGCCTGTCTTGCAAGTGCAAGCACCCGGATTCGATCCCCGGTAACCACATACCATACTGGGTGTGGAGACTCATGCCCAGCAGCAACCAGTACCACATACCTCAGTGCCGGGCATGGTGGCTCATGCCTGTAATCTCAGCACTCGGGAGGCAGAGGCAGGAGGATTGCTGTGATGTGAGTTTGAGGCTGAGCTCAGGGCCAGCCTGAACCACAAAGCGATACCCTGACTTAAAAACAAAACAAAACAAACAGAAGAAGGAACCCTTCTCCACTGTTGGTGGGACTGTAGACTCGTACAACCCCTGTGGAGATCAGTTTGGAGAATCCTCAAAAAGCTAAGACTGATGGTCCCATTTGACCCGGCCATTGCCCTGCTAGGTATATACACAAAAGAATTAAAAGACTCATATCACAGTGACATATGTGCACCCATGTTTATAGCAGACCAGTTTGTGATTGCTACATCTTGGAAACAACCCAA
>PVIR01013519.1:9583-42296 GCA_004026965.1 Petromus typicus
AAAAAAAAAAAAAAAGAATGTAGTGTTGGGAGGAAAAGAGCTTAACTGACAATTCCTAAATCATTTGTGCAAATGACATTTAGTAAAAGTAAAAACACATATAGTAATAATAGAAGAAGAAAAAAATGGGGAGTAGGGGCATTTGTTGAGGATAACACACAAGAAGGGCCATGGAGCTAAAGTAAAATATATGAACATGTATGGCACTGTTTTCCAAACAGTGTTTACCTCTGAACAAGGAGTGCATTTATAGATACCTTATCCTTTGCCAGAATCTTCCATGTTTAATTAGAAAATAGAAAAATATTACCATATGTTAAGTGAGCACAGTGATTACCTTAGGGTAGGCTTCTTTCCATTCTAGATATTTTACAATTAAATGTTTTAAATGTGCATCAGAAGACTTAAGGAAATCATTCTGCAAAATAAAGAAAGACAGTTTCAGAACATTTGAAATCAGAGTAAATTCCAAATAAATTTAAGGTTGTAGCTCAATATTTACCTTATAATATTCTGTTTTATGTAAAACATTGAAATGAGTTAAAACAGTCGGATCAATAATGTATGATGAGAACATATTTTCTACTTATTTTTTGAAAGGAGGCATTTGTTTTCAAATATTGGTCTTAAATTAGTTGTATTATTGCTTTTTAAAAATAAAAAAAAGATTAGAACATCTTTTTTCTCCTTCACATGCACTTTTTAGCAACATAGTTACAGTTTGGAAAGATTAGTGAATTCTTTCCTCGTTTGTCTACTTATTTGCAACAGTTCATGAACTCAGATCTTTTTTTCTTCAGTACTTGATTTTGAACACCTTACTCTCATATTCTTATTACTCGAAGGACCAGCACTTCTGAAGGTTCCCCTTATATAGATTTAGGTAAATGAGTTTCCACAGAAAAAGTGACAGCAAGCATTGATCTGATCGAGTAAAATGATTCTACCCGTTATATGGCATTTGCTGCTTCCTGTAAGTTGATGCAAACTTCATTAAAGAAAATGACAGCTGGCATATGGCTGCAGGCAAAATGCCACTTCACATGATGAATCCCACCATATTCAAGGCCAAGATAAACAATGTTTTTAATCACCTAGAAAAAAGCTGTTACATTGAATTTCAAATTTCTTCTGCTGTTTCCAGTAATTATAAATACGTAACTAGTCATCGATAGCTTAAAAAAATAAACCTAATAAATAAACTAAAAGAGACAACAGACAGGAATTTGGTGTGGGTTTCCACTGTAGGATAGATGGTCAATGAAATGTTATGGCCCTAAATGGGCATAAACAGGGCTCCCCCTGGACAGTGTACCACAGACTGCCTGCGGAGCTGAGTTCCTGTGTGCCTCTCCAATCATCTGGAATATTACTTGGAGAATCAGAAGGCCTGAGGGTGGAAAAACTGATTATGAGATTTTTCTTAGCTTGACAAGGGAAGCAGATCTGTGAGGCAGATTCTGGCTGTGGACTGACTGCAGACAGGTTTCAATCACAGTCTTGTGTAGTATCACATTCCTTTTGAAGGTGGGCATCTACTGAAATTGAATTTTAAGGAGATAATTATAGTCCTATCAGTTTCTGAGATTCACTTCATGATTCATTTTTAAGAGGTTAAAAAAACATCCCCACCAATTAGTTTTTATAATAATTGTTTTTTCTAGCCAATTTATATGAAGAGCTTGGTCCTACAAATAAAGAAATAAAAAGATATTTAATGGTCCCAAAATATGATATGTAAGGAATAAAACAATTTTATAAGTTTTCATAAAAAACAGAACTGGAATTTAGTTCAGTACAGGGAATTTATATAGTTAATTTTAGATAGTGGTTCTCATCAGGCTTCTTTTCAAATAACAGAGATGCCTCTGGATAATTTAAATAGAAGACTGTATTCAAGAATACTTACTGAATGGGTAGACATTCAAGAGAAGGAAGGAGGGACTGGGCTGTGCACTGTTCTGGTCCATTCGGGCTGCCTTGGCAGAATACCATGGATTGGTGTGAGTCCTACCGGAAATGTATTCTCACAGCTTCAGAGGAAGTTCAGGTGAAGGCACTGGCAGATTAAATGCCCGGTTAGGGCTTTCTTACCCATCGATGGCTATCTTCTTAATGTACTCGTACACGGAAAGAAGCAGTCTTTTCAGATTTCTTTCATAAGAGCAGTGATCCAACTGACCCTCTTTCTGATAGCATCACCTTAGAGATCAGGACTTCAACAGACAAACTGAATGGTTCTGGAAGAGGACACAGACAGACAGTCTGTAGCAGATAACATGATAGGGAAATGGGGAGCCAGCAATATTTCATGCCATAGTCTACTTAGGTCCCCACTGTTGGGCCCATATTTACTGAGTGCTTCTGGCAGTGCTGGGATTTTGACCCTGCCAAAGATAACCTCTTAACTGATCTTCTATCTTGGCAACATTCTCTAGAGTAGGAACGTTTACAAGGTTTACACCAGGAGGTCCAGTTCTTCAGCTGCCTGACCCATTAGTGCCTTAATGAGATGGGAGACCCTGCCTCCCACACAGCCCACATAGGAAAGCAATTTTACCAAATAGGAAAGAAGTTCCATGGTTGGATTTCCAAAGACTAGGCAGGAGCAGAGTTACAACATAATGGAAAGTCTCTGTTAATATCCTTTATCCCAACACTTGGAAGTGGGTAAACCTTCTATCTCAGAATTCTTTCTATTATAATACAATTAATATAGTAGATATTTACTGCTCTTGAACTGCGTGTCCTCTTTTTCTTGCACGTTTCTCTAATATTTTCAAGTTTAGAGTAAGGCCTTATGTCACAATCCATCATTTGTCCTAGCTTATTTGATATTAATTTTCAATTACTAAATACTTATCCAGGATTTAAGTAGTAATTTTCCAGGACTTCTATGACAAAGTATCATGAGCTTAGTAAGCAGCAAGATTTCTTGGATATGGTGGCTTATGCCTATAATCTCTGCTATTTGAGAGGTTGAGGCAGGTGAATCATAAATTTGAATGTGTCTGGACAATTCAGCAAGACTTTTGCTCAAAATGAAAAAAAAAAATTATAAAAGGCTGGGGATGTGGCCCGGTGGCAGAATGTTTACAGCATGAGATCTTGGGTTCAATCCCCAGTACCACAAGAAAGTACAATAACAACAACTTTATATCTCATGGTTCTGAAGCCTGGAAGCCTGACAAGGTGATGGATTGATTGGGTCTTCCTGGGGATTTAGAGAAAAAAATCTGTTCCACACCTCTGACCCAAATGGGAGGGGTTATGGCAGTCTTTGGTATTCCTTGGCTTGTAGAAGAATCATAGTGTTCTTACTGTTTGTTCAAATTTCCTCTAATTATAATAGCATGGGTCATATTGTATTGAAGCCTAGTCTAATGTCCCCACTAACCTTGATTACTTCTGCAGAATCCCTGTATCTGAGAGGGGTGACATAGAGACATGATGGAGATTAGAGTTCTAGTCTATATTTTGGCCCCCCAAACCTATAACAACTTTGAAAGACCACTTCATCAATACAAATTGTTTAAAATATTGAGCCTTTCTGGAAGAAAGGGAACAAAATCAAACAAAATCAATCCAAAAGCAAGCAAAAATACCCAAATCAAACTTGAAAGCAAGGAATATATACATGAATAGACTTGTCTGATCATCAGTATTGTATACATTGCTACATTTTAGAGTTAGAATGGACAAAATGCTTTTTTGAGAGTACTTATAGTATTACTAGCAACTTTTGGTAGGCTGAGAAAATTTCCTTTCATTCCTAATTTTTTTTTTCTTTTTGAACATTTTTAGCATGAAAGGCTGCTGATAGATTTTGTCACTTTTTCTGCATCTGTTGAGCTGTTCGTATGTTTTTGGCCTTTATTCTATTAATATGATATATTATACTGATTACTTTTCATATGGTGAGCCAATCTTGAATTCAAGGATAGATAATTAGTCATGATTATATTTATTTTTATAAGTTCCTGGATTTAGATGGCTAGGAAATTGTTGAGGATTTTTGCATTTTTTGTTTGTCTGGGATTTTGGACAGTGGTCTTCTTATAATGCTGTTATCTAGTTTTACCTTCATAGAAGAGATGTGAAAATGTTTTATGTTATTATTTATTTGAATTCCTATTAAGGATTGATGATTTTTTTTCAAATGTGAATGATATATTACAAGAAGAAACCATCTAAGCCTTTGCTTTTCTTTGTGGAAAGCATTTTGCCTAGTTCTTCAATCTTTTTATTTATTATAGTCCTATTTACACTTTGTGTTTCTTCTGAGTTAGTTTAGTGATTTTTGTCTTTTTAATGATTTTTTTCCTATATCAACAATGGTTGACCCCCAAATAAATACTGTAATTATTTTTTAATATTTAAAGATATCAAAACCAGAAGTAGGATCTGTAGGTTTATCACCACTATTAGCGTCTTGTCCCTGGGTCATGGAAATGGGTACCCCAAAAGTAAAAATTCTTTATGGCTACTGAATTGAACATCTATCAGTTTAATTACTTTTTTGTCATTTGGCTGTGACCAAAAGTGGAGAATACACTTTCAGGTGGTCTTACTGGAAAGCATCATTTTAAACTATATGTCAAAACTTTTATTCTAAATTGGTCTCAAATTTATACAGTGAAACTTATTATAGACAGTCCAAAGTAAATATGTTCTTGAACTGATGATTTTAAAAACAAATTCAATAATCAGAATTGTAAACATTTATAGTTTTACACTCTTCACAGTTAATGGAAACCTTGAATGGCCTTTTATAAAAAAATGCTTTTATAAATTCAAAACAACTTTAATTGAACCAGTTTAGGAATAAAATTTTATCTCAAATATTCCATCCATAACTATACTTGCTTATTTGTTTTACCTTTGAAATTCCTGGTTATGAATTGGGTTTTCAAGTAAAGAACAACTCCTTTTAACTTTCACTAAGCTAATACGTAGTGATAAGTAACACTTGCCATCTACTCTTGGCTGGTGGACAGCAGGTGATAGGTCAGCCACTTTGCTCTTTTCATTGCTGACTCCAAAGGGAGAACATTTCATAATGCCAGGTGTGGTGGCTCACACCTGTTATCCTAGCACTCAGGAGGCAGAAGCAGGAGGATTGCTGTGATGTGAGTTGGAGGCTGACCTCAGGGCCAGCCTGAACCACAAAGCGAGACCCTGTCTCAAAAAACAAACAAACAAACAAAAAAACAAAAAAAAAACAAAAAAAAAACAAAACAAAAGGGAGAACATTTCAAAGTGAAACAAGAGTGGGCACCAGTAAAACCATGTTCAGTATTCTTTTTATACAGTTTTCCTCTATAGACTTTCAGAAAACTAGAATTTGCCTTCTCTTTACCACAAGAGTGAGAAAAGGATGCTGTCCGGACAACTTAAAATCTCTTAGAGAACTTAGTACTATCTGTCCTCCTCAGGGGAAATGAGAGTCAGTTTGTGGTCCGAGAAGTTGAAGATTCAACGTCCAACAGAGGGCTGGTTGGGTGTCTGGGACAGGCTGTAAAAAGTGAAAAAGTAGGAGGACACAACAACAATGAGAAGGAGAACATGTACTTTTAACGCCTGTCAGAAAACAAAGTTGAACCTGGAAAGCAAAAGTTGGGAAGGAGGCAAGAAATACCATGAAGCCAAATGAGAAGAGAAACCAGTGAATACACAGAAATGCAGAAGCTGAAGAGGTGAAAGAGACATAAAGGAAAACGCAGAGGTTCCCATGTACATAATACAAAGGAGCCATAAAGCAGGTAGAGAGGAAAGGTGACAGTTTTTGCTCTTCTATAAAGAAACTCACAGAGGAACGATTGTGCTATGAGTAAAGGAGAGGAGACCGGAAGGTTGTCTACACAGTTTGTTTGGAGACAGAAACAGACAGAAGATAAGCATATTAAAGACCAGGAACAAGGCTGACATGACTTAGCTAACCTCAGTGAGAGAACTCTAATCAACTCTAATGAGAATTGACAGTATAATTATACCTGAAATTCATTTAAATACACACTTGAATTTTTTAAAGTTTATCACAGTATAATTTGGTTACTATTTCTAAATCCCATTTAAAAATATTACTTACATGATATTGGGAGTAAAAAATGTAGGAAAATGAAAACAGTCTATTGACAGGTTTCTATATGTTTTAAGATTATACATGGTGCTCTAAAAACTCCTCCATGTTGGCACCCTGGTGGAATAGTTTTGCTAATAGTGCAGGATAGGCAGGTGTTTCTGGCTCAGGAAGAACTAGATTAAATAGGAATAGAGGGTAACAGAGGCTTTATGACTATCAGTGTCATACATCTCACCAAAGGATTGTAGCATGAAGGAGCACATTTAAACACCTTTCTTTTTCCTGAACTCTCCTCATTGGGATTTTGCTATAGGAGTATTTTAAACTACAATTGAAAACTAAGAAGTGATCCAACAAAGTAAAAAGAAACAGATTTTTCAGACTAGATTGTTGTAAATAAAATGAGATTATATATGTAATGAACTTCATGGGATCTGGCACATAGTCAGGACACCGTGGTATTTACTTTATACCCAGTACACCTAGTAGAAAGCTTTGACATGATTATAAGATCCCATAACATGTGAACAAGTTATACACATAGACCCAAAATATGTAGAAAATGATATCTGATAACCTTTAATAACTTCATATATTCATTCATACATTCCTGCAATAAACATAGGTAGAACATTAATATGTATAAACTCTGAGCTGTGGCATGCACTGAATTTACTGAGGCAGCTTGCTCAGGACTTGTTCAATTATGAGAACTTGAGTAGTCAAAATACAGAGTGACATTCGTGTAGGAGAAATATTAGAGAGTGATATATATGGTTATACCTTGGAAAATTATACCTTGGAAAGGAGATATTTAAAGAAAATGTTTGGGATATTTAAAACTTTTAAAAACCAGTATTTCAAGGAGAGGATGAAGGAAAGAGTGACATTCATATTAGAAAGAATAACATGACAAGGAAAGCAAGAAAAAGCATTGAATATTTTCAGGCAAAATTGAGAAATAATCAAAGAATATTATAAGGTCAAATTGAAAGCCAACACAGTTAAATAATATTACATAATTTGACTTTAACCCTCAAGTGAGGAGTGAGAAAAGAAAAGGTAAGAAATAAAGGAGAAGAAGGAAATAATTTTGAACAGAATGACTTCTGTGTCCTTGAATATTTTACTTGACCTTCTGTGTGATTTGTCTTCTTTTCTGCATGGTAAATGGGTGGGAGTAACAATACTGCTTAATACTCTAGAATATTAACCTAACGCTCTAGGAGGCTCCTCTGCATTTTGCATCCTCAAGAGTCACTTCTGTGAGATCCATTCTCTTTGTTAGTCCCTCCCTAGGGCTACAGGTTACTCCCTATACTGATGTTATATCTTCTGGACTCTTCCCTGCAGCTGTCTTTCATCACTGATAATGGGAACATGAGCTATATTTCCTGTTACTCAGATTTCCCACCTCCTGAACATGCCATCAGCGATGACTGAGCCTCTCCGAGTCATTACCTCAGATCTGCAGGGTGAGCACAGCAAGTTGACTCACTCTTGCACTTTGTCCATATAGTTGCTTCTCCACTGACTTTTTAAAATCATCTGGCACTTGTACTGTTGTCAAATTATAGAAGTAAAATATCAAAGACAAATAAATAGGAATTAACTGGGACAAAAGTGATACCTGTATCAGAAAATATATTGTCATTCATAAAGAATACTTGGGAGGAAATTTCTTTTTTCCTTATGAAAATCTTAAGATTAGTTATACCTGCATTTTGCTCAAGTCAGCAGCAGCAATGACTTGGTTTTAATGCAGCACTTATGAATATCTTGCTTCTCTTTTGGTGAACAGGGTTAGGAAATGTATCAACCAGTCTACTAAGAAGAAAACACATTTTTATTGAGTAAATTTTTTATTTTATTGAGTAAATTGAGTAAATATTTCAAAATATTAGTAAATAATGCTCTTTTCAAATCATTATAACCATCCAGATTTATGTCTCCTAATATAATAATGGATATCCTTGTTTCCAGTTATACTCTATCATTTCCAAATATTATCAGGAATTATACTGAATCATTGATCTAAATACTCTTTAAACTTTTCAACCCCTCTGTCTCCTGTAATAGTCTATAGTGCTTTTTAACTAATTCAGTAAATATTTTGGGATTACTGTGGATAAGAATACATAACATAAGAAGTCTTGGGGAAGGTTTCTTACATGCAAAAAAATGGATGCACTATGGTAAGTGCTAAAATAGAGTTCAGTTTGTGGTTCAGGGTGAAATGAGCAGTCTAAGTTGTTCTGTAAGGCTTCATTGGGAAGGCTGTTCATAACATGGGACTCAAAGGGTACATCAGAGTTTGCTAGATCAAAATTAGTTAAAGGATAACCCAGACATAAGGTTTGAATAGAGCAAAAGTAACCATGATAAGAGTGAGTATGAGGTGAGAGGTAGCAAGGGAAGGAATGGGAGAAATTTGTAGGGACTGTAGTTTATAGAACTTCACATATCTAATGAAGGAGTTCGGTTCTTCCCTAGTGGTTTCCAGTGATTTGTTTCTTGCTTCATTGTTTTAAAATGTATTATTCAGGGAGTACTTTCCTCTTTGCCTTTGCAGAAGGAAAGTTCAAGTCTGGCTGCTAAGGGGAAAAAATGCACCCATAGACTTCTATATAAAAACAAACCCATGAACTTGGAACCCAAGTTACAAACCACTGGAAACCACTGACAACTAGTGCATAGTCGGGGACATGTACAAGTGTACTTTCAGAGTGGATCCTTGCAAGAATGGAGAGAATTGTTAGAAAGGATAGTTAGGAGAAGTGGAGATTTACTACAATATCCCAGCCAACAAAGGAAAGTCTATGAAAAATAGTACCAATATTTGATTTTTAATCTGGATCCTGACTCTTGTGTGTTGACCTGGCTACTGAGGACATATCCTGACAGGAGACTGTGTGTGAGGGATGGCATCCTTTACAGATGTCCTGATCTCAAACGTAAATGAAGATTGAACTGAAAGTGCAGAGCAGCAGGTCAGAAGTGATACTAAGGTTGAACATAATAACAGTTTTTAAAATTCTGGGTCACAGCATAGAAATAATGCATAAATTGCAAAGTTCTAAGAGTGCCAGCCTAGAAGTTTGGGGAGGTTTGCCCCCTCTCTCAGGGTTTTATGTTTAATTCTGTTGTTTCTGACTGGTTCTTGTTGGAACCAAATTTACGACAGCTTCAGCCACCTACAAAAGAGAATTTCCAATAGTAAGAACCTGTGTGGTGGCCCTCTGTGTAGCTCAGTGGTGCCACACCTGCCTGGCAAGTACAAGGCCCTGAGTTTCTAGTTCCAGAAAAAAACAAAAAAAACTCATGCAGGGCTTTGAATTAGGTTAAGTAAAAGAAGAAAGAAAATGACAAATTAAAAATAAACATTTGATAGATATTATCAGGCCACAAATTTGACATTCATAAATCTGTTAGCACTCTTTGGTTCAAACTACTAAGGTTGAGTACATTATTATTTGGATTAGAAGTTTATCTCTGACATTAACATTTTTTACCTTTCTAAGCCTAAATTTTTCCATCTGTAAAATGTGTATATAAAGTATGTGCATATACTTTAAAGAGATAAAGGAAGTGAGATAACCTACACAGACTATCTGTACAGATTTCTCTCCAGAGAAGTTGAATCATTAAATTATTTCTTTAAGCATCCTAAGAAATTTCCCAGTTCTATCTAATGAATGATATATGCTGATTCTAAAGCCATCCACTGATTTTACTGACCTTTTAGACAGAAAATTTTAAAGTCTTTGTTTAGATGTCTGATCTCTGTTTTGTCTTTAGCTACCTTTTTAAAATTTTTTTTTCAACTTCCAGTGGTATGTGCTGAAGAACAAAATGCAAGATTGCTTTGTGGCCACTTTAGAATGTTCAATCTCATTGGCAATTAAAAAGTAATTACATTTTCTTGGACTAGCTGCTTTATTCTACTGTCTAGTACAATGACAGCTCAAATGTAGATTCCTGAGTGTGCATTATTTTCTTGAAAACCTCTGGAATTCTAGCCAGATAATGAGAATCACTTAGCCTCATCAGTTTCACTGCATTCTTTTCTCTACTTCAGATTTTAAATGAGACTCTTTGGAGAATGGTCAAGTTTCAAAGGGGGACTTCAGAGGTCACTTAATCTAACTGCTTTATTTTATAGGCAGCGTATTCCTTAAGGTTGATGTGCTCAGAAACTGATGATCATATTTTCTTCTCTATTCTTCTATCATAGTTAAAAGAATCTCAGCCATGTACTTCTCACCTACCTGTTATTATAAATACCAGAGCGCAAAGAGATTGGCATCTTGAAGTGCGGAGGAGACCGGGGAGCAGAATTACAGTGTGTTCTATGGTACCTCAGCCCTTCAGGGGAGCTATAATTAACATGTGCAAGGAAAACCCTGAAAGAAAACTAATGTATAGAACATACTGAAACAATTTTATTCCGGATTTCAAAATAAATAAAGAGAAATAAAAAAGGAATTACCGTCAAGCTTTATAGAAGCATGAAGAATTCCAGCCGAAAGGAAATTTGTTGCAAGAGCAAGAGGGGACTGGTAATAATAGCTTGTTAGAATGTAAATCTTCTTTTCAACTTAGGCCTCCTTCCACCATTTGCTGGAGCTCTGCGGTCCCTCATCTGTGCACTAAGCATTTCACATGCATGCCACTCTAATTATGGGCCAGAGTTTGTTTACAAGCCATTGACTGCTATTTCTTTGCATCTGGTGACTTAGTTCTTTAGTCACTACCCCACTAGACTTGCTTTTTCCCTTCATCTTTATCCTTTTATAATTTTTTTTAATCCTAAACTTGTTAGGTAATTCTAGAGTTTAGAATATCCTGTAGATTGCATATCACTTGATATGAAAGCTGTGAATTCCCCAGTGCAAAGTCTTTCCAACTTTTTGTCTACAGCCCATAATAAGAATTCCATCTTATTTCAATCTTATATGCACATATGATTGGAAAATAAATTTCATGAAAATATATAATGAATGATATGCTCTGATACTTTTAGTTATTTTCTACTTTATTTCATTTAGTTGAGGAGGAAAAAGAAAACAGTCAACACTCACTGAAGAAAACCATTTGATCCCATTTCAGTAATAGCCAGTGTGCATCACAAGATGAGGTCATCAACACTACTTGCAAAACTCACTGCAATAATCTGTCCTAAACCCTACCTTACTATATCAAAATCCATACTGACAGTTTACAGGAATGCATGATTTAACCAATTGCCCATTGTGCTTTTAAGGTTAAAAAGCCATCCCATTGGGTGTGTTAAGTGCTAGAGTGCTTCCCTAGCTTGCATCGGGCTCTAGATTCAATCTACTACTGATGTGTGTCAAGAATAATCCTATTTGATAGAAATAATTGCATGATTAGGACTGCGACCAGTCTGAGCTTTCCAGCTTTCAGGTAGATTTGGGGTCTTAACTCTGGTCTTCACCTCCAGTAGCAGGAAGGGATTCTAGTGTTCTCACATGCTGTGATGCTTCAGGGCAGATCTATACCAAGAGCTACATTCTCAAGGACCATTGCTCATATCTGCCCTACCCTGTGGGACCTTCATCTACATAACTTCTCGAGGACCATTGCATGTGTCTGTTCTGCCCTCCAGATCTTTTGAAGTGTATGGAATAAAAGGTATGGCAAACTCAGGCCTGGGGTCTTTGCTACCCAGAATAGCATGGACCAGGTCCAAGTTCAGCTTTTTTTCTAACCCTCATTTCTGCCTAATTATTATTTCGCCATGTACTATGAGACTCACAGGAGACTAGAATTTAACGTGAAGGTTCTAGTTACATCCCCTTCCCCTGTTTCCTACAGGTGATGAAAACATAAAAGAGACTTTAAGACTTCGAGACTTTAACATTATGTCTTCACAGGAAGACAAACCCTATGTGTTCATTAACCTATGATTTCACTAGCCTATGTGTTCTGTAGGAAGATAAATTAAGGGCCATTTGGCTCCTTCTCTTACTGAATTCTCCATCAGTGCTTCTGGGGACCTGATGATCACTTTTCTGCTAGTGCTAAGAAAAAGGGAGGGTAGTAGTTTTCTGCTGTTGTCTTTGGCACTGATTCACTGACTCCTATTAGGGTACTATCCCTCTGTCACTCAAGGGTCAATTATCTATAATTCTCAAATTTACGTATAACTCAGTACTTTAAAGATAGCAAACTCAATGTTCAGTGGTTTTTTAAATCACGCAACAATCCTCTTATAGATTATTAAATTTATTATAACTAAATATCCAACTGATTGTAACATTACATATGATTCTAATAATAAAGAGAGGTAATTTCATGTATAATTTTAGGGCTACATGGCTTCCATAAGGCATTACTAAGGAAGCTTTATTAAGTTTCTTGTTAAGGAATGCCAGATGGTCTTCAAGGGCATTTTGTAGCACTCCCCCTTCCCCCAACATATGCCAAAGCAAAGGGAGACCAATGGTACAGGATTAAACTATAAAGGATAACTTTGAGAATATATCATTGAAGGTGAAATGCTCCTTTTCTTTGAATAAGCAAAGGGGCAAGAAGATTCTCTGGTCAGAGGGGTCATTCAATGTGAAAACCCCAAAGAATGAAGAACATTTTGGTCTTTGGGAGCTAACAATGAGTGAAAGGTTGGAAAGGAAAGACTGAGTTGATTTGTGAAGTTATTTACAAGTATTGAAGTTTGGTTTGCTGTCCTCTTCTGCCTACACTCAGCTATGGAAAGGACTTGTCAGGACCTCATAATGGTGATTCTACTTGTATTTCCATGTTCTCTCTCTAACCTATTTCCAGATTCTCTCACAAGACCTGCAGTTGGCTCAAATACATAAAATATCTAGACTGAATAAGGTGGGAATTCCAGTCCTCCTGCTCTCTAGCTAGAGAGTCAAGATAGAAGGGTTGTGATGGGCTGTGAGAACAAAGGTTGTGTGTAGGTGCATGTGTGTGTTAGTTTATGCATGCAGGTGTTCACAAATGAGAAAGAATGATCCATCTTTCATCCAAGAAACTAAGACAGACAATTAAAAGGAAACACTACAGTTTCATTTTTTTCATCTATACTTCACTTGATATGTTTTTGTCCTAGTCTTTAGACCAACAAGCTCTTTACTATGATTATTATAATACTTTAAAAATGCTATGACATGTCTAGACAATACATTTGAGTAGTTTCCAATATTTCTATTATTTTTGTTTTTTTCTGAATGTATAAACAATCCAATATTAAACTATCCATCTGCATGCTCTTCTACCTTCCCTATGCTCACCTTCATCAGACATTGTCATTCACAGTACTTATTTATATTTATTTTGAATACTATTAATGTAATTAAGTCATATTCACCCTAATGGAATATGATATACTACTCTATCTCCTATTGTATGATTAGCCTAATAAAAGAGTAATTAGAAACCTACATACATATTTTAATACTGGAATATTTTCAGATGACTATGTTTGACAGAAATTTCACTCTTATACTACTTCATAAAAAGCAAAGGACAGGTACTTCTCAATCTATGTGGTACTTGATTTTAAAAGAAAATATGACTTCTTTTTTGCTGTTGATAACATAAGCTATTGGACTCATCCATGCTGTGGTACTCACACACAAGTTAATTTTAGTAATGCACACATATTTTGCAATGTATTGGCCACTTCTATACTTACTGAAGAAAACTGGGATGGGGACTCTCTTACTTTTTAATTTAACTTATATATTGTATACAGGTGATAGAAAAATGTAAATTGTTATACTCTCACAAGACCAATTCTAACATGGCAATAGATAGGAATGATATTTAAAAACAACCCTATTTTATACAAAGAGTAAGGCATTCGTGATTAGATTAAATATTGTATTTGTGTTACTCTTTAGCATACCTGAAAGACACGGAGATGTGGGCTATGTGCTGTTGTAGAAAGTCTTCTGCATGCAAATTTGTACAATTTGTAAATTTAGGTCTAAGAAAATGTAACAATAAAGTAGAACTGCATTTACCTCTTACCATTAAGAGTTTTGAATAAAGTACAAATGTGCAAACATAAACTATGTCAATGAAATCAGGACAGACTATTATGGCATTTTTGGTGTCTTCAAAAGACTGCCCCAAAATGAGCATACTGTGTCAAAAATGGAAACCCCGAAGAAGACAAATGTGGGAAGAAGTTCAAGGAACAGAAACTATTTGGGACAGATGATTTGAATGTCTTCCAAAACCTTCGAAAAGCATTAGGCTCGAGCTCAGCCCTTTATCTTTGACAAATACCACACCGTGTATCTGCTTGTTATTTTGTGGTCCCGTTGCTCCTGTCAGCTTGTTAAATGGAACTTGGGCTTCAGTCAGGAGATGATAATGTGGTAATCTCTGTGCTCTGCTTGCCTCGGCATCCAGAGGAGCGGCTGTGCCCGCCTGTGTGAGACCGCCCAGGGCCAAAGGTAACCACTGGCAGCTGGGCTGATGGAAAACAGTCTGCACCAACAGATTGAAAATGTGCTTTTCAGATCTTTAGATTGGAACTTGAGCTTTACTTTTAAAAGTTTTATGTCCACAGCACGGATCACAAAATAAATTACTAAACCAATTGCTTTGGGAGCCTCCAAGCCGTGACATTAAAGTGGCTGTAAGTCATCATTCTTGATGAAACGCGAAGGAGCAGCCTCAGAACTGTTGTCCATCAGAAGGAAGTGCCCCTCCTCCACGGCTAACGGCCTGCAGACTTGAGGAAAATAGGTCTCATTTATAAGCATTTATATTTCAAGACAGAAAAAGAGAGCAGTGAATTCTTAAATTCAGGTGTCTTTTAAATTAATCACAGGGAAAAGATTACCCTTTTAAATGAAATTGTTTATTCCCACAGAGGAATATTTGGAGCGGAAGTGTAAGATCCAGTTTCTTTTCTCTGTTGATGTTCCTGTCCTGCATTGCCCGCCTTATCTTCCCAGGAGAAAGTGGGGAAAAAACACCCAGAGGCAGCCTCTTCAAGCTCAGCGCGGCGCCTCCCAAGTGGGTCAGAGCTCCTTTCTCCTTCCTTGCTGGGGGCTGACCTGAGTAATCCCAGCTCTCCTTTCATGATGCCCTATGCGTGCTGAGTCCTCATCAAATGAAAGATGTTTGAACATCTGTAACACCTCACACCCCACTGGACCCCTGAATAAAATAGAGGGGATGACAATTTCATAGGGTAAATATAGAACTTTGGAAGAGAAAAATTTGGTTTTTACTGTCAGTGTGATCTAAGCCAGTTATTTAGACTTGTAGCCCCTCTGATTACTCATTTGTAGAACAAAAATGAGCGTAGCTACCTCATGTGCTGTTGGAATTATGTAAATCAAGATGACTTTAGGAACTGATAGATATGGCATAAAACAATAAAGTGAAATGTTAATTGTGGGAAGTGGAGATGACAGATATCTGAGCACTATATTATGCATTTAACTTTTCTGCATGTTTTAAAATAATAAGGAAGCAGATATTTGAAGGACAAATTTTTAAAATAAGTATAATTTCTCTACTCACCACTTGTAGTTAGACTCCAAAACATAGGCACTTGACCCTACTGAACCTGGAAAGAGTCTTTATTTAGACCACTATGAACCAAGGAAGAAGAATGATATGAGACAGAATGAGGACTCTGGAATAATCACCCATACTTAATTTTTCCTTGGAACATCTCCAGTGCTAAACAACAAGTGGTGGTTGTTAGTATTAAGGAAAGGAGGCAACAAATCATACTTTTCTACCTCAGGATGGAGGTCTATGGTGTCCTTTTCTCTCCCTGGTTTACCAACCCTGCTTATTTGTTGTATCCCTGTTCAACTGGCTTTGGATTTCAGTGCAGTGTTTTACTCCACCCTGTTTTGTACATTTTTGATTCTCCCCAGAACCCCTCCCAGAGGAGCCTAATGTTAGCTTTTGTATGTCATGGAGGTCTCTGTTCTTTTGTGTGTTTAAACTAAAAATGTTTCCTCATGGCAGAATTTATTTTAAAAGTCTCTAATAATGTTACGTCTCTGAAACACTGATATAAAGACAGCTGATTATTCCATTATGGGTCCCCTATGAAGGAGTTCTCTTGTTTCTGTTTCCTGATCCCTGCTTTTAGTGGGAATTTTCTATGCAGCCATCCAGAGAATTCTGTGTGACACAGAAGGTCCCTGGTCTTTGGTTTCCATCCAGGGAACTCCCTCCACCTGCCTGTGTAAGAACCAGCTGTGGAAGGAGAAGGAGCTCTGAGGAAGATCAATACAAAGAGTGAGTGGAGGAAATTAACCTGAAAAACACAGTTAAACAAAAACTGAACAAGAAACCAGCTGCAAGAAAAACAAAAGGGAAAACAGGAAGCTCGTGAGAGAGAAGGGAAACCAATTTAGCAAAGTGTCTAGAAAGCTCTAAAAGAAAAAAAGAAAATTAAGAAAAAGCTGCCCAAGAATATCGAATGCTACTCAATGACCAAGGGAAAAAAGGCTGATAATTGTCTCAGCTGTTGACTTTAACAAAGAACATTCCAGAAGAGTAGTGAGGGCAGAAGTTCAATTTTGGCAAGATGAAAACTACAGGAAGGCAAGGAAGAGAAGACAGGAATTCTGAAGGAATCAGTAGCAAAGGGAGGAGTCTAGGCAAGTGCTAGGAAATGTTTTTATGAGGAGAAAGAGCCCAGCATGATGGTGAGTAAACACTAAGGAGAAGAAACCAAAAAGAGGCAGAAGTTACAACAGAGTAAAGAGAGGAAATAACTGCTGGAGGAAAGCTGTTTGAAAAGTAAGGGGAAGAAAACCTAGATATCAAGAGAAGGAATGGACCTCAAGTGAGGGAACCCTCTTCCATTGCACTGAAAGGGCAGAGGTGTGCCGCAGTTCTGCCATGAAGCAGCCAGAAGAGAGGAGGATTGTCGTCTTTCTTTATGCAGTTAATATATTTCCCTAAACTTGAGCTGCCATCATATCACATTAGGTCTGTTTGTGAAACTATTTTTTTTCAGGAGTTGCTTAGCAAATGACAAACATTTTCTTATACCATCTACTGCTAAGCGATTTCTCCTCTCTCCTGTAGTACACGTTTCTGAAATCTAGTTCACATCCTAACATTTATTTCCATTAAATGCCATTCTATTAGATTTAGATCATGTTTCCAATTTGTCAAGATTTGTTTGTGTTTTAATTGAACTCACAACATAATGTTGAGGTATTTCAACCTCATGTCACCCATGGATTAATGTATCAGCTGCATATCTCCATCCAGAGAACTGTCTTTACCTTTATTTTATTTTTATTTCATCAAATACCCTGCATCGCTTACCCCCAGGGACTCAAGGAAAGAATTTGATTGGATGCTTTGATGATAACTGATAAAGCCTTTCATCCTGAGGAGCCTCCCAAATTGGATTAAATGCATTCATTTGCGGTTTGCGGTGTTTATGTTTTAGGGAGAAGGGATGTGAAAACTCTCACTCTCTGTGTGTTCATTCTCACAAAGAGATGGATACTGTCACTTTTCAAGTCTTGTCCATCTGGAATGCATCACAAACACATTGCTGGGAAAGTAAAAGTTCCAGAAAAAGCCTCATTTTTCCCTGGAACTGTGAAATTGAGTGGCCTACTTTCTACCATGTTGTTGTAAATTCACAGGAGTGCAATATAAGCTATACTTTAAACCATTTGGTACAACTTTTTATTGAATAATGCTTCCTGCCAGACACATTTTCCCTTATCACTTACTTTCTGTCTAATTTCAGCAATGGCCATTGCTGATTATGGAAGTGACTACTATTGTTCAACTTCTTTTAACTATGTCTACTTATGCAAAGCCAATCTATCTCTTTGAAAACTTGTTAAACAAGCAAGCAATTGATTCCTGCAAGGAACCAAGGACTGTGGTCACATTCTTCCTGTTTGCATTGCTTTGGAACCACTAGCACCTTTTTCTAACTTGAATCAAAACCTGCATGTTCCTTTGCAATTAGTAATTTAACTCCTCAGGCTGAATTCAAAGCAGACATTCACATCTTTTAGACTCTCTGTGTTCCAGGAAATCAAGGAAAACAACAAAAACAAACACTGACCCCATATTAAATCAGACACTTAAGTGAACGGAGACTTAAAATAACAACACAAACACAACATCAAGAGAAATTAATATAAAATATTTTGAGGTTTACTCTGCCCTTTATTTAACTTTCTTTCTTAGAGTAAATCAAAGACTCTCCCAAGAGCAGTTATTAGTGGTCAGCTTCCTGACTTCCACACAGCTTGGTGAATCTACTCCGCCCATCCGGCCCCCTGCAGGTGAGCACACCTGGGAAGGGGATCACTGCTGGCTGATATTTCTGAGTGATTTCTCTTCATCTCTAACATCCAGCATCCCTGCAATCCTTTTCCCTTTGCAGAAATAATATGGACAAATTAATTTCCTTTTGAGTTAACCCCAGACTGGCTCCCCACTGCCACTATAGGTCATGGGACAGAGGAGGAGTTGGCAGCTTTCCTAGAAAACTAAGTAGTTTTTCTTCTTTGTGGAAGTGCTCAACTTTCTCTTGCCCTAGGCTCAAAATACAGGTCCAGTCTTTAATTTAGCTTTCCTAATGTGAATACTCAGGGCTCAACAAGATAATAGTAGGTTAGCAGAAATCATTACAAAGGTGCTGCAAATCTAAAACAGAGGCATTCCACAGTAAATCAGATTTTATCTTATGCTTCCTAAGTGTAAATTGGCGCGAGAATATTCTTTTTTGAATGTGCTTTCACCAGATATTTTTAGAGTTCATCATTTATGATTTATTTTAATTTTATTGAAATTTTTTCTCATTTTTTAATTGTGCTCTCTGTTCTCTCATTTAGCTTTTTCTTTTTTAGAGTAATTCATTGAAAATAGAATATGTGAGGCATTCATTGTTTATATAAAATGTACAGGTGAATATTTATATAAAACACATAGGCACCTTCCAGTATGGATCTTAAGCACATTAATACAATTATATACAGTGAATGTGGCATTGAGTATATTTAGTACTCGTACCATTTTTCTGAAATCCTGCATTTTCTTTAGAATGAAACAGCATTATAATGAATACAGCCAGTAAAAACAGAGTGGCTATATGTAGCCAGAATGTGAAAAGATGATTTTGTTCTTTCATTATATCTGATTTTATAGCTATTTCCCTATTTTTGTAACTTGCAGGAATCACCTGGTCTTTAGGTTTAAAAATAATAATTTAACGTTAGCTTTAACTCTCCAAGAATTGAGGCAATAAAGCCTCCATATATGTATCAGAACCTTGGTAAGGAATAAATATAAAGTAGGAAATACATTTTCAAAGAATATAGCTAATTTTCCATTTCCTGTAACTATTTCTACATAAAGCATCCCCTGCCAGTAGTGATGAATCCATTGTATAGAGTGGCATGAATTCCTGGTCAATTTGATCTGGGTTTGGGATGTTTAAGGGGCATATTGGCATTAGGGGCAATGCTATTATTTCCCATGGCATTTAAAAAATCCATTTCTGTATTACATATTCCAATCTAGTGAAAATTAGATCTATTCTATTTAGATCTGGCATCCAACACTTGTTGGCCATGGCATCTGATGTAATTTAAACTGCTCGTGTACATTTAGGAGAAGATTGATTTACAGCAGTCTTTGCTTCAGACAAGCACAATTTAAACTAATTCCCATTGATCCAGAAACATTTAAGATTGGTTTTGAAAATTCTCAAGAAGAGAGGGCTTTGGATACATGTGAGCAATTCTGCTAAGCTTTATTGTCATGTACAAAGAAGCATGAAACTGCTAATTTTTACCCTTCTTTGCTGTAGCGTCTTTGTCACTAGACACCTAAAGGCTAATCTCTGTGCCAGATTCTTCGTATCTGTCTATATGTTAGAATATTTGCTATTTACAAATAACAGCATAAATAACATATCCACATCATTCCACAGGCTGCAATTTTACCAATACAGCTAAGATATGTTTTGTGTCAAGGATAATTTCTTGGTAAATTGTAACAAGGATAGAGTTTAGAGAATGATGACAGGAATAGCAAAATGCCTCATAAGATAGTCAACTGAAAAAAATACCGGCACCGTTCCAAGTTAGCATGTCATATAAATTACAAATTGAATCATGAGTGGAAAATCTTTATGTGCAATTAAGATGAACAAAATGTAGCATTAACCAAGTCTTTTAGTATTTGAACGAGTACTTTCTAATTGTTCTGATCACAATATCATCGGGTCAAGTGATAAAGTAGAGTTAGAAAGAGATAGGTTCTGAATTATAGGTAGCCTTATTTGTGATTACTTTTTTTTTTCTTAAGTCTGATGTATCTTCATGAACAAGTAAAAGGATCAGTGGTACAGATGAAATTAATATATGAATACCTGCAGCAAATCCCGTAAAATAGATGTGAATTCAAAATTCTCTCAGCACAAGGGTCTGTCTCTTCCCAAAAGTGACCTTCCAGAGAGCCTCGTGGAAGGAAGAGCCCTTAAGAACCATGGCAAGAGCCTTCCCATCTCCGCAGCACTGCATAAATCCTCCATTGTTTCACTGTTTTTGAGTTTCTTGTGTTCTTAACACTGAAGACAACTGCATTTTAGATACTTTGTTAACTTTAACAGTGAAATGTACTTTCTATGCAGTGTAAGGCTCCTTTCTCCTGTTCCCAATATTTCTCACCACTTATTAGGTGTGCAGTTATTATTATTTTTTTTTTTTGGTGTTGTTACTTTAGCAACCTAAGGATTCCTGAAGTGATTAGACTGAGATCAATCCATTTCTTATTTGCCCCTAATTTGGATCAGCACTGATAAGAGGAACTTGAAAAATACCAAGTCAAAGACTATTATAGAATTCAGTAAATCAGTTTTTAGATTGCATATTTTAATTTTACATCTAGAAAACAAATGGCATATATCCCTGTGCACTTCTGGATGCTGCTAACTTGTGCAGCTAGACTGAAAGTTGTTTCCTCAACTTTTTCAGGATTTTAACTTTCTGAAGGTGCTTAGTATCCATTGAATCATCAGCTTTGTTTGAGCCCAGATGGGCCCCTGGTGCCTACAGAGAAAATCACAAAAATGTATATACAATGACTTTAGCTGATTTTATATCAGCATAGATGATACCAGTGTGAAAATATTATCCATCTGGGCCAGGTAATCGATTTTCCTGGAAAATCACTGAACTACATTCCTAGTAACATAGTCACTGAGATAATTTGCCTTTATTGAATAATTTCGTCATTCAGGAAAGATTTTTAAAGCCCAGGGATATTTTGAACATATGGTTTAGGGACATTATTTTAAAACATGAGTTATCAACAGAATTTCAATACAACTTAAGTAAATTAGCTTAATTCCTGTGTTACAAATATAAGCAGAATATATAAGAGAAAAAAGGTACTTCTACATGGATTTTGTTTTCTAAGTTAGAACTAGAAGTGAGAGTCAGAGCTCTCCTCATCATTGCCTTGTAGCTCAGGCGCGTCCATTTCCAACTCTCAGGGGTCAGTTCTGTCTTATCACAGTTTATTGTTGCTCACTTCACGTGACATGCTTTCTTCACTTGCACTCCTTCTTCACTGTCTCTTTCCAGACACTTTTGATAGCTCCTACTTCTGTCATTGTCCCTTTAATTTGAAAATGTCCAGGGTTAAGTCCTTGAGTAGCTTCTCTCAACATTTATTCTTGGTTATCTGAGCTAGATTCTGGCCTTTTTATACCTATACGTCACATATTTATCTCCTACCCACCCTTCCCTGAACTTCAGTCTTGTATATACAACTATCTGTTCAATGTATCCACCAGGATTTTTAATGAGCATCTAAAATTTATCACCTAGCAAACTGACTTTCTTTTTTAGCGCCACATTAAAAAAATACATGCACATCTTCTCCCCAGGTTTCCGCATTCACAGTAACCTCATCCTGTCAATCAAGCCAAATTTGTCAGTGTCTTCCTTCACTATCCTTTCTTAACTTTCTACCTTTAGTCTCTCAAAGAATCTTGTTAGTGCTACTTTCATGACCCTGCCTTACGGAGCTCTGCTTCTTCTCCACTGGTCTGCTCATCACTGTCATCATCAGGACTTTTCTCCTGCATTTCTACTGCATCTAAACTCCTAATTTCCTTCCTGCTTTGCCCTTGCCCTCCTCAAGGCTATTCCTAACCTTATAGCTGGAGTGATTCTTCAAAGAAAAAACACTTATATCAGATCACGTCACTTGCCTGCTTCCAACCTTGGAGTGAATCTCCAATTTTATTCAAACAAACTCAAGTTGTCACAAAATTCACAAGGCCCTGCCTTCCTGTTTTTCCTCATCTTGGTCAGGTTTTTATTTAAAATAACCTTTATAAAGATAGCCTTTTATGACCATGCTAAAATAGCAACAAGTACTCACTCCACATTCTTTGTTTTCTTTCTTTATGTTTCCATACTTTGCTGTCATCAGACATAACATATGTATTAGTCATTTGGGCTGCCATAACAAAGGTACCATAAACTGAGTGGCTTATGCAACAAAAATGTATTTCTCATGGTTTTGGAGGCTGAATATCTTAAAATCTAGGTTTCAACATTTTTGGCTTCTAGTGAAGCCCCTTTTCCAAGTCACAGATGGCCATCATTTTGCTGTGTTCTCACAAGGTGAGAAGATAGATCTCTAGCCTATTTCTCTTATAAGGACATCAATGCCATAGTAGGAGCACTAGCCTTATGTCCTGACCCAAATCTAATTAATTTCCAAAGGCCCACGTCCTACTGCCATCTCATTGGGGGTTAGAATTTAAATATATAAAGTTTGGAAGACCATAGCAGCACACAGTGCTTTATCTTCTCTGTGGTCTATCTCATCCAGTGGAAAGTGTATTTAAAAAGTTGAGATTTTATTATATTCAGTGCTATATCTTCTAGCATTTAGCAACTAAGCTGTTAATAATATTATTTTAGTTAACGAATGAGTTATATCATAGCAAATGATTGAAATTTGATTCTAGCTAATAATTTTTTTATTCTTTTTTTTTTGAAATCTTCATTTTATTTGAAGTTATGAACTACAGAACTGTAGCAAGAAATAATATGAAGACTCAGAGACAATCAGGAGTAAACATTTAGAAGCCATGGAAAGAGAGGCAGTTGTTTCTGAATGGCTATAAAATACCTTAATTTTCTCCAGGCTGTAACAATGACCAAGTTCTTCAGGAGAGAGTAGTATCTGAAAATTATCTTTAACTCTGGGATGAGCTTACACAATTGGATTTCCCTTTCCTTGCATACTTATTCCAGTGCTCTGTCTTGGTGAAATATCCAAGACAGGTGACTGCTTGGGCCCCCAGGGCCACGCTTAATTACAGTTCATCTTCAGGATTTTTTTTTTTTGTTTGAGTTACAGGCAAAGAGAAGATTCTTCAACCAAGTTGAAAATGATTCATTTTACATTTCTCTGCAACTTTCTCATCAATGTTCAAATTAGTACTGCTTATTTAAAAATAATTTTCAAATTATGAAAAATCATCTTTGGGTTTTTTAAAGTCAAATATTCTGTAGACTGTGATGAGTGAATTATATTTAAATTATATCTCTCATTGAGTATTTATAGGACTTTTTAATTAGGCTAACATGTAAAATATAAAAAATCCTAATAGGTTGAAGCAAGGAAAAGGAGCAGACACAGAAAATGTAAGCAATAAGAAAGGAGTAAGAATGATATGACTGTGAAGCAGGCCAGGGCAGATGAGAACATTTGTCCAAAATCTGTAGAGATAAGCACTTTAAACAATCATCCTTATATGTGTGGCACTTTATTTTAAATCACAATGGTGGGCTAGGGAAAATTCAAGCAAATATTCTGTCGATGTCCTTATATTCTGTCCTTATTAGATCCAGCAGACACTAGCACCGCACTGAAATCTGAGGCCTTGTCTCTCATCTGAACCAACATATATGGAAAGAGAAATACTACTATATTTTCTACACCCATTGTGCCCTTGTTATGTTACTATTATTAAAACAGGAACAAAGGCATGACAAAAGTAGAAAAGAAAGCAGATCTAATAAAAAAAAAAAAAAACCTCCCCAGATTCTGAAATTTAACCATTGTATATCTCTCCTTATTTAAATAAAATGTGTTGACACAATTTTTTTTTTTTTTTTTTTTAAGAATGTCTGCTTCTGAGCCAGGTGATGGGCACTAATCAATTCTTGTCATTTAGACTATCTTTAAAGGTAATTTGTTTCTCTTTTCTCAAGGAATGGTTTCTTCTCTTGTTACTCTTCTTTCCTCTATTATTTGGGGTTTTGGTTTTTTCTTTCAGTCTTTTATTTTAATCCCAACTCTCTGTTAGATAAAAGCTAATGACCCAGGTTGAACTTTTGCATTTTTCCAAATGTTTCCTTTATACTTTTTAGTATTTGTACCACAACATTGTGGGACTATTGTGTTAACGAATCCAGAAAAGGAAGTACCTTATTGCCCCAAACTGATCTTAGCTTCAGATAATTCATAAGTCTTACATGTTGTACATAATGAGTGTTATCCACCACACTTGATAATCAGGATTTTATCCGATAATGCCAAATCCAGGGCTTTGTCTAAAGTTATGACTTAATCATTAAAATGCTAGATTTTAAATGAGCATTACATATTTTTATTTCTTTCAGTTGTTTCTGCCTAAATCATTACTTTGCAATGGAAAATTGACATTTTCCCCTATGGAAGTTGAAAATATATATATATAGAGAGAAGTCTTAACTTACAAGATTTTATATTTGAAGTTCTTAAGCCATTATCTCTCAGAAATCTTGGTCATTCATATATTTATGACTCAAGTATAAAATAGCCTTTGCTAGTTTTCATTCTCCAGATAATATGACAAGATTCTCTACTAGAAGCACATGACCTTTTATATTTATTGTACAGCAATATTTGAATTTGTACACAGAATGGGATTTATCAGTTCTCTAATTTACTAGGAATTACACATACTGAGGCTAATATAAATGTCTTGGGACACAGATACATGTGGGTTCTGGTCCTCTCCCAAAGACATATTAGTTAGTTTAATTTGAGCAAGTTACTTACCTTTTTTCCATATTGTCTGTTGAAAAAATATTTTACTACATTTGAATTGATAAGTCACTTGGGACTTGTGGCCTCTTATTCAATGTTAATATTTTTCTTTCCCATATTTTCCTGTGCTCATCTTGATACTTCTGCCCAAATTCAGAGTTTTCTGTAGATAGTATTAGGGCACTGTTAACTATTCTCTTAATTAAGAAGTATTTGGAGCAAACTTTTTAAAGATACAAAAGTGTATTTGAGTGTTTCAGTCCCCCAGAAAATTAAGTGAAATGTCAAAACTAGTGTAGTCTTCTAAGAGGGCTTAGTTAAATGAGTAGGAGTGAGAGAGGTATATCATGGGAGACTGAACTCACAGCCAAACAGACGTTATGAACATGATGTTATCTCTTCCAGTTGGTATGCTTTTTAAAAAATTGCTGAGGTATAATAAAGTTCTAAGTTAATGTATCTTGTGTGATGATCTGTATGTGGATTGGAAGAGGGGAAAAAAAGACAAAAACAATGGCTAATTATGAAAGTTTCCTTGAAAAGTTCTGCATGTTTCAAAAAATAAAATTAACTAACTGTACTTAGCAGATTGATGATAGTTACATTGCAATTTCTATGATTCCAGTGACTATGAGTTTTTAAGAAAATACACTCACTTCTTTTCAGTTCACCCTTTGCATTGTTGTGGAAGAAAAGCTTCGAGTGTTCAATTGGTTCTGTCGTCATACAGCTTAAATATATAATCTCAGGAGAAGTTTGTGTTATGGCTTGTGTTTAGATATCCCCCAGAGATTCAGAGGTGGCTGAATCTAGTGTGTGTGACTGATTCATAACCCTCAGGCCAAAGGGCATGAGGGTTAAGGGAGTGAGTGTTACCCACCCTAAGTACTCTGAATAAGATGAAAGGGACAGAAAGATGCTGTGACTGTACCTTGTTGTTTTTGCTGCTTCTGCTGCCATGAACTGTTATCCCTCTGCCACCCTGCCCTGAAGCCAGCCAATTATGGGCTGCAATCTCTATGATCTATATAACAAATAGACCTTTCCCCCTTTAACTTTGGGAATTGGGTATTTTGTCTCAGCAACGGGAGAAAAGTAACTAACATACTTGTCTTCTCTGAACTATTTAAAACTGTCTAACTGTGTACTGAAAGTGAATCTTATAGGTAAGAGATTATGCCTTTACAAGAAACTTTGTTCAAAGGAAAAGGAAAGAAATCAGAACATGTAGCAGTTCACTATGCTTAGTTGGGAAATCGAAGGAGAGAAAGAAAAAGAAGATTGCTACATGTCATCCAGCATTCTTGATTACATATTGCCAAATCCACTTTGTATAGCTTAAGCAGTGACTACTGCAGTAGGGATGACAATTGTCTGCCATAAAACTAGGATATCCTACCTGAAATAAAACTCGCATCTTGCCACACATGAAAGTCTTGGCACAGTTCTTCAAAAGAATGAGGTACTCTTCTCCCATATTTTCTCAAGATGATAGGATCAAGCCTATCATCTGCCTAATATTTAAAATGTTTGTTTTTTCCATCAAAGATTACATGCTTAGGTCAGTGTGGTGGATCCACATCAATACTAGCTCCACAGGAAACGGTGAAATGGAGTTTTGATTTTTTGTTTTTTGTAGTATAGTTATGAAACTAAGGTAGAAGAGTTTTGAAATGGAAAGGTGCTAGAAGGGTGGTGACAAGCAGATTGACCTGCTTGTCAGTGTTTGCTTTCCATACAGTTGGACTGAAAGTTGTTATAGGTGTTACAGTTGTGTATTTGACTCTCAAGCATTCTTTTAAAAATGCAAGCTCACCTGAACGAACTGAAACTTACTAGGTTTTAGTTTTGCTTACTCTTTCTCTTAGCATGAATTTTGATGAAAATAGACATGTAGGACTCATATAATCTGGAAATCTATGCTATAGTCATGTCTTTCATAAGTTATTTTTTAATGATGGGTGTATTAGTTGGGAATGAAAAAAGTAGTTTTTTACAGATACAGTACAGATATTTAATGATGTATTAATTTAACTGTGAATGTATAAAACAGAAATGGGTTTGCCATTATTTCAGATATTATAGTTCTACTTCATTAAAGAATACCTGAAGAAATATTTCCATTTTATTCTTTTTTATTTCATTCTTTTCAAATTCCAATTTGCTTAACGTCTGTGAATGACAATATTTGTTTTACTTTTCATATTTATACTACTTCCTATATAAATAGCACTTTTAAACCACTTTAATATTTATAGAAAAGAGTTCACATGAGATACTTGTCACTTATTAAAGATAATAATTTTCTCTAAAATCTGTATAATTTTGAGTTGAGTATTTAAAACAAATTTATTATTTATTTTGTGCTAGGGTCTATATTACATGGTTATGAGCAGTAACTCATTTAATCCTCATCACCTATGAAAGAGGTATTATTATTATTATCATCATTATTATTCTCACTTAGCAGTTAAGGAAACAGATCAGGAACTCAGCAATTAAATGAAATCTAAATTTATATAACTTTTGTATAAGATCTTATTCAATATTTGTAGAGTAAAATACATAACACATAATGTAAAATACATAACACATAATATCATCTGTGGCAACAGGGATAGAAAAGGGATGGAAAATTAAAATGCTACCAATGGCTCTTCCAATTGCATTCCTTACATTTAACATAGAATTAAAATATTATAATTTTTAAACTTTCTATTTTTAAAGGTTCTATTGCAGTAGTACATCCAACATCCCACAGTTTTAATTGACGTTATAGTCCACTGATACATAGGAAGCTGGGCTTCAGGTCCAGGTCCTCTGGCCTGCAGGGCCCCTGCTGTGTGCATCATGCACTGTTGCTCTTGCATCATGCTTGACACTTTCCCAAGGTGGATGAATGTAGAAACTTGCCATCTCACTAGCCGTCTGTCTTCCCTTCTGGGTTCTCCAAGATATCAAAGTGGTTTTTTTTTGGGGGGGGGGGTTGTTCATTTGTTTGTTTGTTTGTTTGTTTTAATGAACATAGATCTTTGGTAACGCACGATTTGTACAGAAAACCATGAGATAAGTATTCTTATTTTATACACATTAAATGGCAGTATAAGTGGGTCAGTCCTATTGTCATTAGCTTTTTTTTTTTTTTAAGTAGCTATAAAGTCATACCCCTATCCAGCTCCACTCTGTCTTCCCACTGAATTAGGTTTATAAGGCAGTTATGATACCAAGAAAAAGACAAACGATATACTCAAATTAGAAAAATTCAGAGATTTAATAGAACTCTGGAGGGAATCATGTAGATTAGAGCCTGACACTAGCAGAAGACAAACTTCCAAGACAGAATGCTGAGGCTTTCCCTGGCTCCTCTCCTCCCACCTCCCGAGCACGCAGGTCTCTCTTGGCTCCCAGCATGAGAGATCTTGGATGTAACTTTTCCCAGCAGTGTTTCAGGAACAAAAATGGAGGACAATCTGAGTGAGCCAGATGGGTGATACTTGTCACCATCTTACCAATTTTATCTTTCATATACATGCCCCTCCCTTCAAAACAAGATTTGTCATTCTCTTGTTGAAAAAAAAAAAAATTTTTTAGCTTTTTGTGACAGGGCTCAGTTTATAGTTTATGCTGGCCCCGAACTCACTGTGTAGCCCAGACAAGCCTCGAACTCACAGGAATCCTCTTGTGTCTGCCTCCTTAATGCTGGGATTACTTAGTATGAGTCACCACTCCTAACATTGAGACATGGTCCTGGGGATCAAATTTGGGAACTTGTGCTTGCCAGGCAGACACTGGAACCACTGAGCTACATCTCCAGCCCAAAATTTGTAATCTTATTTATTAATTCAACTTTTTAAACCACTTAACAGTCCAAATATTTAAATACAGGATGTCTTAGTTGCTTCGCTTGTTGCTGAGACAAAATATGCAATTCTCAAAGGACGAAAGATTTATTTGACTCAAAATTTGTAGAGGTTTCGGTTCATAGGTGGCTCCAAGGCAGGATGGTATGAGAGAAGCGGCATCACAAAGGAGAGATAATGCATGGCAGGCAGAAGGCAGCAGGACAGCGAGCAGCTAAGACCCAAAGCAGCAAGTGGCCACAGCAATATTCTTTTTGTCCCTTGTATTCTAAGATACTCCTCCAGGTAGCTCTCACTTCCAGGAAAGTCCTCCCATTATCTACTCTCAGAACTCTGACAAACCAATCAGTGGATTAATTTAGTAATCACACACCCCTGATCCCAGAATCACACACTTAATGCCACCATCATCGTACACTCTAGACCCAGCCACCTCTGAAAAGTTCCACCTATGGCCACGCGAGGCTAGGTAGAGACTTCTAGACAGAAGCCACAATGCAGGATAACCAAACATGGTATAATTTAGAGTTAATTTTTATATGAAAAAACAACAGAAAATATGAAATTGATAATTTTATCAAAGTTATTCAACATGAAAAATGACTGGTTGAAATGATATGTGCCTGAGCAATGCTTGGGATGGTCAGTATGAAAACAAAATGACATATTCAGGGTAAAATGTTAAATACTTGATGTTATGGAGATTCTGAGAATTCAAACCACCAACATCAAATGTTTCTTTGTTTGTATGTTTGTTGGTTTTGCACAGCACTTTAGCGAGAGAAATTCATTTTGGATTCTGGTTCAGGAGTCCTCAAACATAGTAGCTGAATTTCAGATTGGAAAGGTTTTTGAAGACCTGGTTTTACAGACTTTCCCTGAAAGTTTAGTTTTATGTGAGGCTCAGAAATTTATGTGTTCATCATTGTTTTTAATTTCTCAGATAACCCTAATGTAGCCAATCAAAACACAAGCCTCTGAGATTCCTTGATATAACAGCTTCCACATGAGGTATGCGCTAACCATCTTGTTAGAGCTTATCTTTGTACGGAAATTTGGGGATTTCCTCTCGGACTAGACTTAGAAGTGTGGAGTGGAATGCTGAAATTGCCTAGGGAGGTTTTCCTAACCTTATTCCCTTGCCCTGGATGGCCGCGCTTTCCACTAAAACCTCTTACTATCAGTGAACTCCGATTGTTAAAGAGTATATTGGATCCCTCTGGTCTTCCCCCACCGAAGATGTACTAACCCTCCTGGATCCATCAGTAATATTTTTTATATCTGATTTGCTTGATTTGTTTTGCATTAACTTCACAATTTTTCTCATTGTTTTGCTAAAAAAAATTATGGAAGACTATAAAATACTTTTTTTGAATTTGAATAACATTCATCAAACATAACATTGACCAATCCCTCTTCCTTTCTCTTTTCACACATAATAACTGTTCTGGGGCTGGGGATTTAGCTCAGTGGTTCTGGTGCCTGTCTTGCAAGTACAAGGACCCCAGTTCGATCCCCGGTAACCACATACTATCCTGGGTATGGAGACTCACACTCAGCAGCATCTGGTACCACATATCACAGTGCCGGGTGTGGTGGCTCATGCCTGCAATACCAACACTCAGGAGGCAGAGGCAGGAGGATTGCTGTGGTGTGAGTATGAGGCTGAGCTCAGGGCCAGCCTGAACTACAAAGTGAGACCCTGTCTCAAAAAACCTAAAAAAAATTTTAAAAAATTGTTCTGGGGGCTGAGAATGTAGTAGGCTTGAGGATTGGCACTGAGAAAAGCAGGTGAGATCTCTGCTCTCTTGAACTTTCTTTCCAGAGAGGGGAACAGATTAAGTATGTGCAAAACATTGCAGAAATATTTTTAGTGAAGATATATATGTACTATGGAAGAAATAAGTGGAGGGAGATAAAAATAAGTGTAGGATAGAACTACTTAGGGAAAGTCTCCCATAAGTTTATGCAGAAATTGAATACTGAAGGTCAAGAGGAAGCTAGCCTTGCACAGATTAGGGGAAGAGTTTCTAGACAGACAAATAATAACCACAAATGTCCCAAGATAGGAGAGAAACCTTAGTCTTTGAATGAGACACAGGCCATTTCAGGGTGATTTGTCTATGGAGTCTCTGCTGACTAGTGAAGAAATAATTTCATCTTCTTCTGTATCTTATTAACTACATCTTCATACATCTACTGAAAGTGTTTCTACTTTCTTGCAAGGTTTTAGTCAGATTGTGTCCCTGTAATTAATAGAATACAGTGCATAAATACACAAAACTGTGGGTAATCCAAAGCCACACTAGTAATTAGTTTTACTTTATTCTTCAAGGGACTGATTCAGATAATTATATAATTTCCAAAAAAAATTTTAAAAAATCAAATAAAAACTTGCTAGGACTGTCCTATAAAGAAGGATAAACATGAGAAATTTCTAGGTAAATGGGTATACCTTGAGGCCATACTCTTAACTGAAATAAATTGGACATATATATTTAAATATTATGTTGTTTCTCTGATGTGAGAATTAGAAAAGACAAATAAAGATGAAAATGTATAATAGCAAATAGGAAAAAATACTCAAATGGGAAGCAGAAAGGGAAAAGAAAATTAAAAAAGAAGAAAAGGAAAAAATGGAAACCAAGATTTTGCAAATAAGAGAAAAAAAGGGATTGAAAAGAGGGGAAAGGTAGATGAAAAAAGAAGCATCAAAATATGTCATGGAAAGGGCTAGGAATATAGTTCAGCAGCTTAGTGCCTGCCTGGCAAGTATAAGGCCACGAGTTCAAGTCTGATTCCTGGTACAAGAGAAAATAGAAGAAGATACGTCATGTATAGGTACAAATTCCCGCCGTTAAATGTGATCACTACACATGTTTAAAATGGACCAATAAAATAATTTTTAATTGAAATCTTTATTGGTACATTACATATACACATCATATTTTTTTTTTTTTTTTTTTTTTAGGTTTTTTGAGACAGGGTCTCGCTTTGTGGTTCAGCCTGGCCCTGAGCTCAGCCTCAAACTCCCATCACAGCAATCCTCCTGCCTCTGCCTCCCGAGTGCTGGGATTACAGGCGTGAGCCACCACGCCCGGCACTGTGGTATGTGGTACTGGTTGCTGCTGGGTGTGGGTCTCCACACCCAGTATTGTTATGTGGTCACCGGGGAATCGAACCCAGGCCCTTGCGCTTGCAAGACAGGCGCCAGAACCACTGAGCTAACTCCCCGGCCCACATATACACATCATGATTGCACTCAACAATGAGAATTTGTACCAGTATATATCACAACTTAATTCTCATTTTTTCCCATAGCCCTACCCACCCTATCACCATATATATATATATATATCACCCCTATATATATGAAATTTGTTTCCTTTCTTTTTGTTATAATCTCATTATTTTCCCCCTTCACTCCACTATGCTTTGAGTGTTTTCTATTTCACAATATATAACACACATTCTATAATGTATAAAATATTTTTTTTAACATTTCCAAGGCTCCTCTCTTGCTAGGAAGGCTCAGAAACTAGATTGAATGACTCCATGGTCTTAACTCATGCCTAGCAGCTCTATGCAGTCAAGGGACTAGGAGCACATCTGAGTCATAACACAGAAAGCACAGCGGGGAGGAGGCCTGGCAGACCCCAGATCTGTGAGGGTCGTGGAGCTCAGGAGG
>PVIR01013520.1:0-42180 GCA_004026965.1 Petromus typicus
ATGCCCAGCTTGATTCCATTGTTAACAATAGTGATGTGGAGACTTAATCGATAGTTCAGAGGCAAGGACATCATTAGAAAGCTGTTAGAGCTGGGCATGGTGGTGTACACCTGTAATCCTAGCACTTGAGAGCCTGAGGCAGGAGGACTGCTGTGAGTACAAGGCTACCCTGGGCTACACAGTGAGTTTGGGGCCAGCCCGAAATACATAGTAAGACTTTGTCTCAAGAAACCAAAAAAAAAAGAAAAGAAAAAAGGAGGAATCACAACAGACATCACCCAAATCCATATTATTAGTAACCACTATAAAAGCTTGTATCCAACAAATTAATGAATCTTGAATAAATGGTCAGATTCCCAGACATATATGAATTACAAAAATTAAGCCAAGAACATATTAAAAACCTTGAACAGTCCAATACCAAGCAAGGAAAGTGACATGGCAATAATAAGAATTTTAAAAATCCCTAACAACTAAGGAAAGCCCAGGACCTGATAGATTCATTTGATCCAGTGAATTAATTCTTCACCAACTTCAGGAAAGATCCAATGCCATATTCTTCCAACTTCAATTAAATTAAAAAGGAAGGCTTACTTCTAAACTCATTCTGGAAGCTAGCATTAGGTTGATTCTATAGCCAGAGAAGGAACCAATTAAAAGAGAAAATCACAGGCCCATTTCTAATGAACATTGACACAAAAATCCTCAACAAGATATTGGCAAATAGAATGCCACACCTTATCAAAAGATCATGCACTGGGACCAACCAGACATTATCCCAGGGTTGCCAGGAAAGGTTGACACAGACAATCAGTAAATCTAGTACATCACAGAAGCAAGGACACACATCACATGATCACCTCAACAGAGGCAGAAAAACCTTTGGACAATACCCAACATTCATTCATGATTAAAACCCTGAAGAAAAACAGAAGTAGAAGGATCTCACTTTGACCTGATAAAAGCCATTTATGACAAATCTGCTGCCAAAATCCTATTAATGGAGGAGAAGCTGAACATTTCTCTCTAAATCATGAACAAGACAAGATTATCATCACCCCGGTTCAATATAGTACTCAAAACCAAGCTAGAGCAATCAGGCAAGAAAAAGAAATAAGGGACGCATACAGCAAAGAAGTCAAACTATCATTATTTAAAGATGATATGACCCTTTACATAGAAGAGCAAAAAAGTCCACCAAAAGATTCCTAGGCCAAGCATGGCAGTATACACTCGCACTCCCAGCACTCAGGAGGCTGGAGTTCGAAGCCATCAGGAGATGGCTAAAACCCTGTAATGTGATAAGGTCAGCCTGAACTACACAATAAAACCCATATAGTAATCTAAAACCCAGTAATAATCTAAAAAGACTTCCAGAGATAATAACCAAATTCAGCAATGTAGCAAGATAGAAAATCAACATACAAAAATCGAAAGTATTACTATACACCAATCATGAATCCACTGAGAAAGACCTTAGGAAAACATACCATTTATAATAATCTCAAGAAAATTTATATACCTAGGAATCAACCTGCCAAGGAAGTGAAAGACAAGGCAACTATCTACTCTGAAAAAGGGGATTAAAGAAGACATCAGAAAATGGAAAGATGGCTCCTATTCCTGGTTCATCAGAACCAACACTATATTGTCCAAAATGGCCATTCTGATAAAATTGATAGTGTAGATTCACTGCAGTATCAATCAGAATTCCTAACAGAACTAGGAAAAACAACACTAATTTTTATGTGGAACAAGAGGCCCAGAATAGCAAAAGCAATCTTTCAGGTAACAAGAGCAAAGCAGAAAGCATCACAATCCAGGACTTCAAGATGCTATGTGATTTAAAAAACAACAACAGCCAAAAACACCACGGCACTGGCACAAAGAGCCATTTGGGACCCCTTCTGCTTCTCAGGAACCATTTCTATTTCCCCATAAATGTCGTACTCTAAAACAACATGCCAGGTGTGGTGGCTCTTGTTTATAACCCCAGAACTCAGAAGGCAGAGGCAGGAGGGTTGCTGTCAGTTCAAGGCTATCTTGGGCTACATAATGAGTTCAGGGCCAGCCTGAACTACAAAGTGAGAACCTATCTCAAAAAACAAAACAAACAAACAAACACCAACAACAAGTAAAACCAGACATGAGGATCATGTGCACACCAGGCAAGTACTGTACCCTCCCTCCAACCATAAGCTCAGCCCTGCAGACCCCTGGCATTAAATGAACAGAAGTAAACCAGTGAGGACAGCATTTAGGAGATAGTAAGCACTACATTAAATGACAGATACAATTTGAGTCAGTGTTGGGAAAACATTTGAAGGGGTTTATATTGTCATTTGTGAACACCAGACGGAGCAGAACTACACAGGCCTGGAAGGTGTGGCCTACTACATTTCTAGGCTATTCCTGTACAACTGTATTCCTGTGACTACTGAATACCGCAGGCAGTTGTGACACAGGGGAAGTATTTGTACATTTAAACATGTCCAAACACTGAAGCCATAGAGAAGAATCCAGCATGGAGGATGGAAAAGAAATCGTTTCTATTGAGCACTTACTGAGTGGGCTTTTAAGATCTGCAGTTGATCTGTGTGAGTCAAATTTGAAACCCACCTGCCTCAGCTCCTGAGGAGCTGAGATTACAGATGGTATCACTGTACTATTGGTTATTTTTTTTTCAATTTATTGATTATTTCTGGGGGAAGGGTACTACCAAGGCCTCATGCCTACTAGGCAAGTGGTCCACCACCATATGAGGCGTATCACTCTTCTCAGATTTAGCCATGGTGGTTTGCTTAGTCTGTTTCTCTCTTATCATACTTTTCATTGTAAGGAAATACTGTGAACATACTTCTGTATTATGAAAATCAGTATTTTCTTAGAGGCAGAGTCTCAGTATGTAACCCAAGCTTGCCTCAGCCTCCCAAGTGCTGGGATTTCGGACATGTGGCAACACATCTGACTTGTTTTCACACTTTTTAAGGAGGTCATTTAGGTCTGAAAAAGCTATTGCTAAAACCGTAGCTGTGAACTGCTAGGTGCTTTTTCTTCTTCTCTAGTTGGCTCTTTGCTTGCCTTTCCGTCAGCGTCAGCTGTGAAGTCTTGTTCAAGTTCCAACAACTGTGTGTTACTCATCTCCTCGGTGTCACCCTCTCCCACACCCTGGTTAAGATTGTTATCTCTGCCATAGTTGGATTGATTTTTGCCATTTTCTCATCCTTGGCAGGTCCTTTCAAGACACAGTCAACTTTGTGACACTCTTCACTCACATCTTAGTAAAATCATTCTCAGCCCAAGGAAGGTTCTTGGTACAACGCAGATGCTATAATTCCTCCAGAATTGCTTAAAGCTTCCCCCTTAGCCAGCACAACAGTTCTTCTCTGTGTGTACATCCTGGGGAATGAACTCAGGGAGTGCTGAGCTACCTCACCAAGCCCTGGTTCTTTTGTTATTTTGGTTTTTTTTCTGGGTTTTGTCTTTTTTTTTAGACAGGGTCTCCAGCTGCTCAGGGTGGCCTCCAGTTTGTGATCTTCCTGCCCCACCTTCTGAATAACTGGAGTTACAAGCATGTGCCACCACATCTAGCTCCACAGAAAGGATTCTTTAATCTTTTAGTTTTAAAAAGTGTATTTATTTATATTTTTGGTAACTGGACTTGAATTTAGGGCTCTATTTTTCAGATAGCTACTAACCACTGAACTACATCCCTAGCCTGATACAACTCTTTTTTTAAAAAATTGATTTTAGGGCTGGGGATTTAGCTCAGTGGTTCCGGCACCTGTCTTGCAAGTGTAAGGGCTCAAGTTTGATTCCTGGTAACCACATACAATACTGGGTGAGGAGACTCACGCCCACCAGCAATCAGTATCACATACCACAGTGCCGGGCATGGTGGCTCACACCTGTAATCCTAACACTCGAGAGGTAGAGGTAGGAGGATTGCTGTGAGTTTGAGGCTGAGCTCAGGACCAGCTTGAACTACAAAGCGAGACCTTGTCTCAAAAAAAAAAAAACCAAAAAACTGATTTTATGGGTACGTTTTTTATACACATTATAATCATAATCAACATCGAGAATTTGTAACAGTACATGACACATCTTAATTCTCATTTTTTCCTATTCCCTTACCCTCCCTACAACCCACCACCCCATATATACATAATCTTTATTTCCTTTTTTTTGTAATCAAATTTTTTCTTTCCCTTATTAACTTACCCCTACTTTCCCTTTGGCTTTTGAACATTTTCCTCCTGTTTCACAATATCTTTATCATACATTTTAGAACTCATTTACACTTTCAGTTTCTTATACCAGAGATATAGCATTTACACATCTGTATCCTCTTTATTTCACTCATGAGTATGTCCTCAAGGTACGTACATTTCAGTGTAAATGACTCAAACTTACAATTCTTTATGGCAGAGTAATATTCCATTTTATTTTAAAAAAAACATGTCTTCTTTATCCAGTTTCCTGTTGATGGGCATTTGGGTTGTTTCTAATATTTAGCTATCACAAACTGGGTGCACATATGTTACTGTGATACGAATCTTTTAATTGTCTCATATATATGCCTAGCAGAGGAACAGCAGGGTCAAACGGGACTTCTAATCCTACTTTTCTGAGAAATCTCCACACTAGTAACACCAGTCTACATTCCCATCAACAGTGGAGAAGGATTCCTTTCTCCCTGCAGCCTCCCCAACATTTGTTGTTGGTTGATTTTGCAATAGCAGCCATTCTTCACAGAGTGAGATGAAATCTCAGTATTGTTTTCATTTGCATCTCTCAAATGATCAGATATGGCGCATTTCTTTATTTGTTTCTTAGCTGTTTTTACTTCTTCATCTAAAAAGTGTCTGTTCATTTCAGATGCCCTTTTTTTTGAAATGGGTTTTTAAATTTGAGGGGGCTGATTTTTTAAAGTTCTTTATATACTCTAGGTATTAGCCCTTTGTCTGAGAAACAGCTGGTAAAAAAAATTTTCCCATATTGTAGGTTGTCCTTTTGCTCTGCTGGTGGTTTCTCTTGTTGATTCCTTCTACTAGTTCCCATGCTGCTGAGGTTTTGTTCATAAAGTCTTTCCTTAAGCCAATGTCTGCAAGAGTTCCACCTAAACTATCTTCCAGCAGGGTTAGTGTTTCTGTTTTAATATTTAGTTCTCTAATCCACTTTGATTCTAATTTTGTACGTGCCAACTTAACTCTTAAACCACACAGAGCTACCAGTAAGTCCAACATCACACAGAGTTCAGATCCAACCTTTTCTTTCCACATGGCAAACAAACTTGGTTAGGACAGTCTTGGTGCTAAAAGGGATACACACTTCTGTGTCTGGTGTTAGCTGTATGATAATGGAAATTTCTCCATATGTGACAGAGCCTCAAATTTAGTTTTGTCATGGTTCCAGTGAACCAGATCCTAACAGCTTCTGTCAGTTTGTTCCGTTTCATCAAGTTCACAGCTATGGCAGACTACAGCCCACCTGCCAGGTGAACACTGACCACCTCTGATTCCCCGCCTTCACAGTCCCTCAGTCACTCTTTTCTTTTTTGAGATAGAGCTTTACTATGTTGTTGAAAATGGCTACAAACTCCTGGGCTCAAACGGTCCCCCTGCCTCAGTCTCCTATGTACCTGGGATCCAGGCACGTGCCACAGTGCCTGGCTTCTTAATGATTTTTAATTTCATTTCCCAGGCCATCACTTGATGTGGTCTTTCATGACAACAATTGGAATGGATCTGGTATGTTTAGGGACCTTAGAGAACAAACTCACCCAAGACTAGGTTACAGAAAAAAGAGGAAGATGCAATGAAGAGATGTGATGCCGTTGTGCAGGCAGGGGGTATTGACAATCTGGGGCTGGCCTAGGCAATTCAGCAAGCTTCTGTATACATGTACATACTTATATATACATAGACATATATATGTATGTACATATACACATATATATGTATGTATATATATGTGTATATAATGTATATATACACACATATGTATATGTATACATATGTGTGTATATATATATATATATATATATATATATATGTTATTTTAAAGTTTGGGGATGTAGCGCGGTAGTAGAGAAATTTCCTAGCATGCGAGAGACCCTGGGGCTGGGGATTTAGCTCAATGGTTCTGGCACCTGACTTGCAAGCATAAGGACCTGGGTTCAATCCCCGGTTACCACATACAATACTGGATCTGGAGACACACACCCAGCAACATATCACAGTGCTGGGTGTGGGTGCTCATGCATGAAATCCCAGCCCTTGGGAGACAGAGGCAGGAGGATTGCTGAGTTCAAGAGAAAGAGAGAGAGAGAGAGACCTTGGATACTGGAAATAGGGAATAAAAGAGAAACAAGATGTGTAAGGCTCCTGCTAATGTAACATGGCAAACAGTTTTGCAGTGAACTTTGTTTTTTACAAATAAGTGTATATACTCAAAAGTAGTAAAAAGAATAATACAGTAAGCACCTAAACTAGTAACATAATTGTTTATTATCATTGTCAAGCACTATGTAGGGAGCATAATTGTATATGCTACACACCTGACTGGCAGCACAATAGGTTTGTTTACACCAGAACCCACAAATACTTGAGTGATGTGTTGTGCTACAATAGTTTAATGGCTGTGAAATCACGCGGTGAGAGGGATTTGTCAGCTCCATTATCATCTGACGAGATAATCACAGTATATGTGGTCTGTTGTTGAGTGAGATATTATGACAGTGACTACCATGCTATTCTGATCTTATTAGCATCATCATCAAGACCATTTGTATCATTTTAAACACTGTATTAAAATGGGAGCTGGTATTCTAACCATCTCCGAGGAAATAATGCTGGCGCTTGGGAGTGCGGCTCCGTCATGCCACACTTGCTTAGCTTGCTTAGCTTGCTTAGCTTCCCGGGTTCAGTCTCTAGTACTGCAGAGAAAAACCCTTTTCCTATAGAAATAATGACCAATAGTTACCCTGCTCTCTAAAATATCACTGCCACATTTCTTCTTGATCTGTATGTCTTATAGGTTGTTTGCTTATCATGTCAGTGCAGGTGCTGGTACAGAATCTTACACCTGCTGGCTGCTTACAAAGTGACTTATAACTGGGGATGGTGGTATCCGCCTAAGATCCCAGCACTCAGAAGCTGAGACAGGAGCGTTGGCGCAGATTCAAGGCCAGCATGCGCTACAGAGGGGGATTGAAGTCAGCCTGAACTAGATAGCCATATCCTGCCTTAAAAGCAACAGAAAAAAGAGATTTACAACTGACTTGAATTTTTGTACGATGAGAGGGGAACTGATAGTTCAACACTGTTCCCTCCCTTACCTGCTAGTAGCACAGGGCTGGAGGAACATGCAGCAGTTGTGTCTTCACACACAGAGGTCTAAATTCGATCTTTGTGAGGTGGAGAATCTCCTTTCTCTCTGAAAAGGAAAGAAAAAGGTAGAATTAAGGTCTGAATTATTAACTCTTTTTACACCCCTCCTCCAACTATACAGAGCTGTTTGAAAGCAGGCGGGGATCATGTCTGCCATTACTAGTCCTCAGAGGCTCCTCCCACCTTCTAGCACACAATTAATGTAGTTTTTTTTTTTTTTTATTATGCACTTATTTAGAGACAGGCTGGCCTTGAACCCACTAGGTAGCCCAGGCTGTTCTCAAACTCAGAGATCCTCTTGCCTCAACCTCCCAAGTGCTGGGGTTAAAGGTGTGCAGCGGCAGTGTAGTTTTAGACTCAGGAACACTATCACTCTTCAAAAGGCATTATAAGAAGCTTTCTAGTCCCTTCACTTTTTTAATCCCAGGTTAATCCCAGCCCCCAGCCCTCCTCAGGACCCCCCTCAGCTTTTTTTTTTTTTTTTGAGACAGAGTCTCACTTTGTAGTAGAGGCTGGCCCTGGATTCACTGTGTAGCCTGGGCTGGCCCTGAACTCCTGCCTCTGCCTGCCCAGTGCTAGGATTGCAAGTATGAGCCACCACATCCAGCATTGTGGTATGTGGTTACTGGGGATCGAACTCAGAACCTTGCACTTGCTAGGCAGGTGCCAAAACCAGGGAGCTAAATTTTTGGCCCCTTTTTTTTTCCACTTTTGTGAGACAAGGTTTTACTGTCACCAAACTTTCCAGGCTGAGATCAAAGGTTTGATCCTTTAGCTTCCCAGAGAGCTAGGACTACAGGCATGTGCCACCACACCTGGCTTCCCTTCTTTTTTGTGGTACCAGGATCTAACTCACAACCTTGCAGGTGATGGATGGCACCACTGAGCCAAATCCCTGGTCCTCCTATTTTATTTTATTTTATTTTATTTTGGCTTTTGAGACATGGTTTTGCTATGTAATTCAGATTGGCCTTGAATTTAACATGTAGCCCAAGTTGGCCTTGAACTCTTGTTGATCCTCCAGCCTCAGCCTCCCAAGTGCTGGGATTACAGGTGTGTGCACTTCAGTTTAATTTTGGTGTGTTTGGGGGTTCTGTTTTGTTTGTTTGTTTGCTTTTAGACTGGGTAGTTCGGGCTGGTCTTAGAAAGGCTGAGATCAAACTGCAGTTCTTCTGCCTCAGCTTCCCAGAGTGCTAGGATTATAGGCGTGTGGCAATCTGTCCTGCTTTAAGGCTTTATGATAATGTTAAGCACCTGGGGAGTGGCAGCTTTACAACTAGGTGTAGTGCTAGGGATTTAGCTGGTGCTGTTGGTATAGCTCAGTGGCACTGCACCTGCCTTGGAAACACAAGGCCTGAGATCCATTCCTGGCGCCTCCAGAACGAAACAAAACAAAAAAACTAGGTGTGGTGGCACACACCCATGATGCCAGCACTTGGGAGACTGAAGGACTGTCACAAGTCTGAGACCAGTTTGGATGATACATCTAGACCTTCTATAAAAAAGGAAAAAAAGGGGAAAAAAAAGGCTGGGCATGGGGGCTCATACCTGTAATTCCAGCACTCAGGAGGCAGAGGCAGGAGGATTGCCATGGGTTCAAGGCTCACCTAAATAAATAAAGTCATACAGCAAACAGGTTATGGTTAAAATGTGATTAATCTGAGTGCATTGTCTTTTCCAACAGGGCTGGAGGCTAAATACTCGAGTCTTGCACATACTAGGCAAGTGCTCTACTGTGGATCTGCATGCCAGCTCTAAAATAGTGAGTTTGTAGAACTGGTATTTCCAAAATAAGGGTTCTTAGACCAGACTGATTTTACCCAGTATGAGCTCTCTGACTCCTTCCTGATCCTTATCCAAATGAATTATTCTCTTCTGAGTTCTCTAAACTGATTTCCAGAATGGCTCAGAAAAGATCATTTGTCTTTCTAACTGGGGCCGGCATTAAAACATAATAATAGTATAAATAAAAAAAATAAACCAGCAAATGATGAATAAAAGAAGTTTCTTCCGAAAACGACATGGGGACAGGCCCCACGCTGAAGGACCAGTCTAGGAGGTAACTAAAAGCACTTTGGGCAGCCTAGAGTTCTGTCTGTGGAGGAGACAGTGCCGTTAGGCCAGAAGGATGGTCAGGTTTGTAAGCCTCTTGAAGACTGCGTTAAGGACAGCCGCTGGAGGGTTTAAACAGAATTAAATGACCAGACTTACATTTTTAGTGATAATCCCGTCAGCTGCACCGAGGGGGTTGGATGGGGTGAATGTAGGGATATTCGCTGAGGGTGTAGTTGCAGAAAGTTCATTGAAATAGGACAGTGGCTTTAGCGTGGGGATGCAAGGAAAGGTAATCTGAAAAAACTTGAATAATCTCTGTTGAAGAATAGGAAAAGAGTGGAGAGACAGGGAGGCTTCATTAATAAACTTGGACTTTATTCTGAAGGGATAAAGGGGAAGCCAGGTAACACTTTAACCGTGGGATTGATCGTTTCAGATATGGAATTTTTTTTTAAGAGTCTTCCTCTGTAGTTCAGGCTAGCCTTGAACTCACATGTAGTTCATGGGACTGGCAGCGATCCTCCTGCCTACACCTTCCAGACCCCTGGGATTACAGGCGTGTCCCACCACGCCCGGCTCAGACATGGATTTATAAATAGAGCGTTTGGCAGAAAGAGGTAAAACTGTCAGAACAGTGCACAGTTAAGGGGTGAGGCTCAAACAGAACAGAACAGTGCTCGTAGGGAAAGAGGAGGTTGCTAACAGGTTTTGGAGTCCGGTACAGAGAAGCAAGGCCATCGGTCTGGGAGGGGGCGAGAAGAGGGAGGAGCCACGCTGCGGTGTGGGCGGGGCCAGAGCACGCAAGGCGGGATGACGCAGGGCCCGCCAGCCTCGTTCTGGTCGCCGCCGCCGCCGCGCTGAGGCGGAGTAGGATGAGGCCGGCGGCTCCGGCGTCGGCGGGGGCAGCAGCAGCAGCTGAGACAGCAGCTGAGGCAGCCGCGACTGCCACGCCGCCCCCCTCCTGACCTGGATCAGACCCAGCGGCCCCGTGGCCGCCGCAGCCCCGCGGGGGGGCGGGGTGGGGAAGCGCCTCGTCTCCCCGCCCCCGCCCCCCCCAGGCTCGCCGGAGGCCACCGCCGCGACCCCGGCGGAGCGCGCGGCCCAGCCTTGAACCCCGGTCCCCGGGGCCTGGCATGAGCGGCCCCTCCGCCGCACCGGCGGGCGGGGGAGCCGTCGCCTGAGCGCCGGCCTGCTGCTGACCCCACCTCGCCGAGCGAGCCTGACCGCGGAGCGTGCGAAAGACCCCGTCACTGCTTTCTTCCTCCCCCAGATCACACAGCCTAGCCCCGAAGATGGGGAACTGCCTCAAATCCCCCACCTCGGATGACATCTCCCTGCTTCACGAGTCTCAGTCTGACCGGGCTAGCTTTGGCGAGGGCACGGAGCCGGATCAGGAGCCGCCGCCGCCATATCAGGTAGGGGAGGGTGTGTGTCGGAGGGGAGGTGAGCGGCTGTTCTGGCCCCCTGCTTCGGGTTGTCTCTGCCTCAGGCCTCTGCCAGGCCCAACCTGGGGGTCGCCGACCTCTTGAGACCCGGGTCTGAGGGCTCCTGTACCCCGATCCCAGAACACGGGTTATCCTTCACCTCCCTCGGACAGCTTGGGCTTGGTACTCTGTCCTTGAGTTCAGGGAGTCAGTATGTGATCATATCCTCTTGACCAATGTCTGTCTGGTGGTTCACATGTACAGTTCGGGAGTGACATTATTTTCTTGCCTTTATGTCTGAATCATGATTTCCACATCGCCTCTCCAATTGAATTATGGGTTCTGGGTAGGTGGCCAATCTCCCTTCCCATTTATATTGTCATATGTGACCCTCTTTATGCGCCCCCCACCCCGCTTTGTTAATTGCTCTGGTAGATGTTAATTTCTCCCTGTACTTGGGAGACTAATCTCCAAGTGGTGATTTTAGTCCTAGCGACATGTTACTTGTTTATATATGTATATGTTAATTTTAGCCCCTCCTTCTTTTGCTCCACCCCTGTGACACACCTTTTTAAACGAAGTGACTTAAAACTTAATTATCTTGAACTTTGGAGACCTCTCAGCCTGACTTGGAAAGTAACCATCTGTTTATTGGTGGTTCTTGCTTTTTATCAAAGACTCTTGAATAGGTTTCATTGCTCTTTGTACAGCAGTCCGTGGCCCAGATGTTTTAGAGGATTAACAGGAGCTAAGACATCTTGAAAACTCAGGATAGTTGTGTAGGTAGATGTTGTAAACCATGATACATGTAAAACCTTTCCTCTTTTTTTCAGTTTTACATGATAAGGAAAAGCTTTTTGCAGAGGGGGTAGAATAACTGTTCTTGAGGTTTCTTTTCCTTGAAGAGAATTTAGTTTTCTAAGTGGATAATCTCCTTTGTTGTTTCATGTGATGACATCATTATCTAGTGTTTTCTTTTGTCATTCCTGTGTAAACCAGTGTTTCATCACACTAGACAAACCTGTTCACATCTGCTGGTTTTCTGAGTAAAACCCTTCAAGGTCCTTTCACAGACACCAGTCAAGTCCAGTTTTAATTGTAGCTGGTGGAACCTTCCTGGCTTCTCATATTCTGTTTTCTGGGCCTATCACATACATCAGGCTGTTCACACATCTGCCTTCGCCCCCGTTGCTCTCAACTTGAGCCCTGCCCCCAAGGTCAGCCAGGTGAACATCTAATCCGCTTTAAGGACTCAGCTCTTGTATTTGAAGTCCTGACACTAACCTCCAACCTGGAATTCTGGATGTGTCCCTTACTGATCCTTCTGTCTAACCTGACATAAGTAGTAACTATAACACTTTAATATCTTTGTTTAATTAGGTGTGTGTCTCATTCCTGAGGTGTTCCCTTACTCCTCCCATGTACAGGTGCTTTTGTATTCCAGCATATGGCTTGTAGTAGGTACTCAACAACTGGAATAAGTGAAGAATGGAAGCTCCATTCTCAAGGGCCATCCCTTGAAATGATTTGTGATTTCTGGCATGTAAAAAGACCTAAATTTGAATGAATGAATTTGAATTCAGTATTATACTTACTGTATTTTCGTTCTCATTTCTCGGTTGGATATACAAATTGTCACAGGGGTAGTCTAATTTCATACCCAAAATGGCTTTTGAGTGAAGCAAGTAAACTTTATATTTCGTGTTATCCTTTCCTGTATAAATGAAACAAAAATAAATGTGCTTAAGTTAATGATCAAATGTTTTAGAGGTACTATGAGTTTATTTCAAGAACTTCACTTCTTACCCCTTCAAAGCAAACATTTTTCTCTTATCCTTTCGATAGTTTTTGTTTTTGTTTTTGTTTTTTAGTTTTTTAGACTGGGTCTCACTTTGTAGTTCAGGCTGGCCCTGGACTTACTTTGTAGCCCAGACTAGCCTTGAACTCAAGGCAATCCTCCTGCCTCTGCCTCCCAAGTGCTGGGATTACAGGCGTGAGCCATCATGCCTGCCAATAATTGTTATATTAAAGAAAACCTTAGAATTTATGGGAACTTGGGCCGGGGAGTTAGCTCAATGGTTCTGGTGCCTGTCTTGCAAACGCAAGGACCCGGGTTCAATCCCAGGTAACCATATATCATAGTAGGTAACCACATACCATACTAGGTAACCACATATCATACTAGGTAACCACATACCATACTAGGTAACCACATACCATACTAGGCATGGAGACTCACACCCAGCAGCAACCAGTACCACACTTGGGAGGCAGAGGCAGGAGGATTGCTGAGACGTGAGTTTGAGGCAGAGCTAAGGGCCAGCCTGAACCACAAAGTGAGACCCTGCCTCAAAAAACCTAAAAAAAAAAAAAAAAAAAAATTATGGGAAGTATATTTGTTCTTTGCAAAAGGACAAGATGATAGTAAGCATTCTTTAGTACCATCAACACTTTTTTGGGATGAGTTATTTTTGACAGTGGGAATTTTTTGTGGCTGTTTCTGGGGAGAATGACCCAGATAATGATAGACAAATTTAGTATGAATTTTAAGAAAATAGTTAAAGAGATGAGACCATTTAAAGAAACTTTTAAAGATTATTATCTTTCCTAAAGGAAATAAGATTCTAGAAATATTTTAGATTATCTGAAAATCACCAATCCAAGGTAAATAATTTATAAGACAAAAGTAACTTTCTCAAGAAATAGTATATAATTAACAGAGCCACAGTGATACTGATTTCTTTGAAGGATAAACTCAGAATAGGACTTTGAACATGGGGTAGTTGATTATAAAGGTAAAAGAACATTTTATTCTGTACTGAGTAGTTCAAAAAGACTTTTTTGTTTATATTGTACTTTGAATATACATGCCACAAACTATATAACACAGTTCCAGTTCTTCCCTTTTAGAAGGATCTGATAGTTTTTATCCTTGCTTGAAAGTAATTACTGGGCTAGGAGTCTAACTTAAGGGTAGGTTATGTACTTAACATGCACAAGGCCCTGCATTCAGTCTCCTATACCGAGAAACAGAAAACAACCAAAAATAAACAAGCCCTGTACCAATATGATCAACATTTGCAGAAAGTACTTTTTTTGTTTTTTGGGAGTTTTTTTTGACACAAGGTCTCACTTTGTAGTTCAGGCTGGCCCTGAACTTGTGATCTTTTTGCCTCAGCCTCCCTGCTGGGATTAAAGGCATGTGCCACCATTCTCAGCTCTTGTTTCTTTAGTAGTCCCTCAGCTGGTCACCTTGCATTTACCTTTGCCCTATATCTTGTTCTCACCACAGCAGCTGGAATGATGATGGTAAAACACATTGTGACACTCAGCTCTCAATCCTTTGTAGGAATAGTCCTTTACAGTGTTCTATAAACCATAGTCTGTGTTCCTTGTCTACACCTATCTATCTCTGATAATTACAGGTTATTTTCTCCATTGCTGGCTTCCTTCCAGCCTCACTGGCCTCCTTACTGCTCTAAAATACTTGCGGGCCTTTGTACTGTTTGTTCCTATGCCTGGAATATTCCTCAGGTATCACCTCTTTCAAGTCTGATTTTTTATCATTTGTTTGTTCTTGTTTGCTGGGCTGGGGATAATTTTTGGGGGTAGTATGTGATGCTGGGGATCGAACTCAGGTCCTGACACACGCTAGGTGTGTTATAGTTACTTACTCTCATTTCTGAGACAAAACACCCATCACCCAAAGTTAGAGAGGAGAGGGTTTATTTAGCCCACAATTTGTACAGCTGTCTCCAAAGCAAAATGGCACATAGCAAAGAGGCAGTAGTTCATGGCAATGGAAAACAGCAAAAACAAGGAGCCTAAACAGCCTCTTTCTGCCCCTTTGATCTTATTCAAACTACTTAGAGGGGTAACACCAAAGTCCTTAATCCTAGTGCTGGTGGCCTAGCCCAGCATGATCAGTCACGTACTGTAGATTCAGCCAGCTCTAAAAAATTATAAGGTGGGAGGAGAGGAGCATCTAAACACCAGCCATACCACTAGGCAAGTGCTCTACCCCCGAGTTATAGCCCGTGCCTCAAGTCTTTCCTCAAATGTCACCTTCTTAAATCTTTTTTAATTACCTTATTTAAAATTGTAACCTGCCCTAGCATCCTGGAATTCTCGTTGTCCCATTTTTCCCCTCTTATGATCTAATACTTTTAAAAATGCACCCTTTTGTTTTGGAGACAGGGTCTTGCTCCACAGCTCAGGCTGGCCTTAAATTTGCCCATCCTTGAGCTGGGCATAGTGGCATAACTGTAATCCTGCCATTCATAGGAGTCTGAGCCAGAAGGATCACCGAGTTCAAGGCCAGCCTGAACTGCATTGGCAGACCTTGTCTTAAAAAACAATATTTTGAAAAATACAAATTCAAGGCCTGGCATTTAGTGCAGTAATACCTTGTAAGCACAAGGTCCTGAGTTTGATCCTCAGAGCCCACAAAACAAAACATTAAAATTCAACTATCTTACTACTTTAACCCAATAAATGCTAGGAATACAAGGGTGTGCCACCACACTCCAACTAGCAGTGTCTTGTATTTATTATCTATTTGCTACTACTTGGAGGAAGGGAGAATTTTTAGAAGTATTGTTTACTAGTAAGAGTGTGATGGTGTACACTTGTAATCCTGTGTACTAGAAGCTGAGGTAGGCTAATCATTCCTTCCAGGCTAGTTTAGGCAACTTTAGTGAAACCCTCTGTCATAAACTAGAAAAAGTGCTGGGATCTAGTTTAGTAGTAAGGAGCCCCTCGGTTAATCCTCAGTACTCCCCTCCCCCAAAGTAGTTTCTAAGTACCTAAAAAGTGCTTGACACATTCAGGCCTCAGTAATTTGTTTGAATTAATGGAATTCTTTTAAATGAATATATTTTGAAGTTGATTCAGTTGAATACTATTGGAATTATGCATATTCCTACAGCCTAATGCCAATAATATTAAATGTGACTTGACTTAAAATAGTGTTGGGCAGTGGTTCCGGTGCCTGACTTGCAGTCACGAGGGCGCAGGTTCAATCCCCCAGTAACCATATATAATACTGGGCGTGGAGACTCATGACTAGCAGCAGTCAGTACCACATATCACAGTGCCAGGCGTGATGGCTCACACCTATAATCCCAGCACTCGGGAGGCAGAAGCAGGAGGATTGCTATGGTGTGAGTTTGAGGCTGAGCTCCAGGCTGAGTTCAGGGCCAGCCTGAATTACAAAACGAGACCCTGTCTCAAAAAAAAGAAAGAATAGTGTTGAGCATAATGACACATGTCCATAATCCCAGCTACTAGAGGCTGAAGCAGGAGGATCAAGGCCAACCTGGGCAATACTGTAAAACCTTTGGTTTTTGTTTTTTGAGACAGTCTTGCTGTGTAGTCCATGCTGGCCTTGAACTTACAGTAGTCCTCCTGCCTCAGCCTCCCATGTACTGAGAATCCATGTGTCTACCACCATGCCCAGCAAGACATTTCATAAATTGGAAAGAAGGGTTAGAGATTTAGAATGCCTTTATTCAACTCTACTTCCGGAATGATAGGAGTACCAAAAACAAAAATAATAAAAACAAAAAACCCCGCCCATCTAAGGCAATTTTGAGAGGGTAATAAGAGTGAAGATAAATCCTGAAAAGCTTGGAAATGCAAGTTGTCAGGCAAGGAGACCAGGTAATCAACTTGCTCTGAGGTGTATGAGGAGCTTAGCTTGGAGGCCAGGGCTCAGGAGCCCTGTTCATCACATGCCAGTTTGAGGATGGCACTCTTGTTATGAGTTTGATATTCATTAAGCAACAGACTACTTTCTAGTATTTCTGTTTGAATGTGTATAAAGATTGCATTTTCAGTTTTATGGTAGGTAAAGGAAGTTGTTCCTCATGGTTCACCTCAGTGCCTTTTTGAGTTTAGATCTTCTCCTGGGCTAGTGATACAGAATTATAATTTTTTATAATGTCACGCAGTGAGAAGCCACAAACTTCTTGTCACCCACTCCACCATATGGATAAACAACCAATATATTTTACAAGGAGCTGTGTTGCTAAGCTGTTTGCTAGTTTGGATGTGTTAAATGCATTTTCAGGTAGAGATACTTGCACCTCGTGATGAGTTTGTTGGAGTTAACCCTATTTTAATTGAGGAACATCTATAGGCTGAGATCTACTAATTTTCTTCCCATGCCCTATGCATTTTAATGTATTAGAAAATTTAAGGAGAAGAAAGTTATTAATAGAGCAGTGAGTGCAAGTATAGTTCTAGTTTTGGACTCAGATGAATCTCTGGTCACTTCTGACTCTCCACTTATGTAAATATGGAGAAAAGAGAATTTATCAAATTATGTTTTAAGGAGCTTCTTTAACAAACAAGAAAATAGAACTTCACAAAATATGTTTTGGGTTTCAACAGTAGATCTCCTAAGTGACTATTGTTAAAAGGCTTGGACTTGGGAAATTCATTAAAAGTAACCTTTTTTGGGGGGGATAGCTTTATTTTATTGGTCTATTTTAAGAATGCATTATGACCACATTCTTCACTGAGAATTTGTACCTGTATATAATATATCTTGGTTCTTATTTTTTTCCCATTCTCCTTACCTACCTTAAACCCGGCACTCTTCCTATATACATGATAAGCTTTGTTTCTGTTTTTTCCTTTTTACTATCAGATATTTTTTTTAAAAAATATTTTTAAGCTTTTGGAGTAGTAGCATTCTAATACATTTTTCTAATATTTTACCAAGTTAAATTCAAATAACTGAAATTCTTAAAAAATTAGCAGTTGCCTAGTCTGGACAAAGCCGTGGGTTAAACTTGAGCACTACAAGAAAAAAAAATGCATGTTAGGCCAGGGACTTAGCTCTGTGGCACTGTGTCTGCCTTCAAAACACATGGTCCTAAACGTGATCCTCAGTATTGTTTTTAAAAAAAAAAAAAAAGGAAGAAAGACGCCGGGCATGGTGGCTCACACCCGTAATCCCAACACTCAGGCAGAGGCAGGAGGATTGCTATGAGTTCAAGGCTAGTTTGGGCTACAAAGTAAGTTCAAGGACAGTCTGAACTCAAAGCTAGACCCCGTCTCAAAAAAAAAAAAAATGCTTATAAATCTCTATTCCTGTCAGTTTTAAGTTTTCTTCTCATAGAAGTACAAATAATCTCTAACTTTGTTAGTAAAGCCTTCTCTTGCCATTTTATTCTGATTTGTCAAATACAGTTATTTTATTTGGAACATTTATCTTAATTAGTGTATAATTAGCTGTTGGCATTCTGATAAATTTTGTTTCTCCTGAACAGTTTTCTCAGAAATAGAAATGATAAATTTCTCAGTAAAGTGAAATGGGACTGTACATATTCAGACAGCCAATGAATATTTGATGATTACCTAGCTTAGAAGTATGTCTTCTCTCATGGTATCACCACCATAATATAATTGAAATTTTCATTAATTCCTAGAATAGTAACTTGATGCCTTCTCTCCGTGTTCCATGACACTTGTCCAGACTGGATCCATTGCCTCTTAATCGGTACTGATTCTTCAAGACTAACCACCAGCAGATCTGTCTAAGCATTCAAAGTTATAATCTGACTCTGTATACTTTTACAGCTCATTGTATCCCTGTACTTTATTATACAACCTGTCATTAGCTGAATAGTTGACTATGAATCCTGTTTATCTCTTTGTCTCTGCTCCTAGTTCCCTTTACCCAGAACATTTCTTTAATTATTTCTAGTCTGAATTGTAGGTCCAGTGGTCCAGCTTGAGTGCCGTGAATATGAATTCTCATATTTCCAAGATAAACTTTTATTAGGTTTTGAGGATCAAACTCAGAGCCCTGCACATGCTAGACAAGCACTATAACAATGAGCTATATCCCCAGACTTAAACTTTAATTAAAATGAATTCCTTTAGTATTTTATTTACCATTCTTAGAACACTTTATCCTTCATATATTTTAACCATTGGTGACAGCGTTACATTACTGCTAGAATCCAAGTCTGATTCATTTCTGTGTTGCAAAAACACCACTTTTCACATAGTAGGCAACCTTCCTCCAGTGAATATGAAAATCAAGTATTACATTTCCCTGAAAAATTGTGGTGAGTGTGGTGGCGTACTCCTATAATTCCAGCTAAAATATTTGAAAATCTGAGCCAGGAGTATTATAAATTCAGGGCCAGCCTTAGTGAGAACCTCCCTCAAAAAAGATGAAATGGTTGGGCTTATAACTTGTGATCATGTACTTGCCTAGCATGTGTAAGGCCCAAAGTTCAATCCCCAGTGCTGAAAAACATAGTTTTATATTGTTTGGTTCTGTATAAAATGTTCCCAGAATTCTGTGCATTAGTGTTTGGTCTGTCACTTCTAATTTGTAAAATAGATGAGCTACAGAAAAGTAAATGGCTTCATGGTTTTGTTTTTTGTTTTTGAGACAAAGTCTCACTTTGTAGTTCAGGCTAGCCTCGAACTCACAGCAGTCCTCTTGCCTCTGCTTCCTGAGTGCTGGGATTACAGGCGTGAGTCATCATGGCATTGCAGTATTTGGTTGTCAGTGCTGGGCTTACAGACATGAGTTACCACACCTGGCATTGTGGTATGTGGTTATTGGGAATGAACTCAGGACCTTGTGCTTTCCAGGCCAACACCAGAATCACAGAGCTAAATCCTTGGTCCTCCTAGTATTGTTTTGTTTTCTGTTCTGTTTAAATTTTGTTTTGTTTAATGAAGTTCATCTTCCTTGCATAAATGAGCAAAGTTATTCATGTGATGATTGTTGTATTTGTTTTTGTCTGAAAACTACTTTAAGACTGCCTCTTTGGCATACAGAATATATACATCTTCGAGAGTAGGCAGGCTGTGTGTCAACAGAGTTTAATTCTAGAGCTAATTATAGAGTAACATTAGAAGATAGGGGCAGTGAATTACTTGGTACAAGAGTTGAGAACTTTATTTTCTTAATTTTTAGGTAGTATTAGAAACCTGTAGAATTTAGATCTTTAAATTTTTTAATATAATAAACACAAGATAGAATGGAATTCTTAAAGATCTTATTTTGTTTCTTTTATGAGGGAAGATGGCCACTGTATGGTCTCCTTAACTTTCTTCCTTCAAAAAACTTTTGCCATTGCTTTGTCTTTTTGTTTTTGAGATAAGTTCTTGCTGTGTAGTTCAAGCTGGCTCTGAACTCATAGTAACTCTCTTGCCTCAGCCTCTCCTCACTGCTGAGATCACAGGCATGTGCCATCATAGCTGGATTTCTTGCTTTTTTTCTTTTTTTAATTGATTTTATTGGTACATTTTATATACAGATTATGATCACACTCAACATTGAGAATTTGTACCAGTATATGACACGACTTCTCATTTTTTCTTATTCTGCTGCCCATTCTGTCACCCCCATTCTCTATTTACATATGCTTTGCTTCCTTTTTTTAACCATCAAATTTTTCTTTCCCTTTTTCCCATATAGTCTTAAAATAGTTTTCGGACAAAAACAAATACAACAATTATCACATGAATAACTTTGCTCATTTATGCAAGGAAGATGAACTTCATTAAATAAAACAAAATTTAAACAGAACAGAAAACAAAACAATACTAGGAGGGCCAAGGATTTAGCTCTGTATATTTGCATACAACTGTGTATTTCATAGGTAAATTCTGTATTTCATAGGTGAATTTTATGTGTAGTATTTTGAAACAAAATATAAGAAATATATATATACATATATATAGGTGTATATATATATATATATTTTTTTTTTTTTAAATAAAGTGGAGTATTACTCTGGCCTTCTTTTTTTTCGTTTGTTTACTGTACTTGCCCAAGCTAAATATTGGAAATGAAGGGAGAAACTGGAGGGTGGTTATAGATACAGTCAGAATTGGAAGAATGTTACATTTCTTGTCTTGCCTCTATTTCTGAATATAGCTTTCTTTAAATAGAATTCAGGGATGATATATTTCTGTCCTGTATTCAAATAGGTTATTAAGATAGGCTGTAAATGGGCAGTTATTGTTTAGTGGGTATATGGTTTCAGCTTTACAAGATGAAAAGTTTTGGAGTTATGAGTAGTGATGGGTGCACAATATGAATATATCACTGAACTGTATAGGTAAATTTTGTATTTCATAGATGAATTTTATGTGTAGTATTTTGAAACATAATTTAGGAAAAATAAGCTGAAAGAAATCCAGAAGTTAGTACCCTGCCAGTGATATTTAATATTGAATTAATAAATTCAGTATTAAATACATATTAAATAATATGACACATTAAATATAAATGTAAATATAAATTAAATATATTTAATATTGAATAACAAATCCAATATTAAATACATATTAAATAATATGACACATTAAATACATGACATTTTTAATATGCTTGGGTTTTGGACTTGCAGTTTGACTTGAAGTAACACTGACAAGGTGAATAAAGTCTAATTGGAAATAGGAGTGAAGGCATCAGAAAAAACTGACTTATACATAGCCAGAGTGTGTGACTTTTTGTTTTTTAAGGACAGAAAAGATTACTGCGTAAACTTGAGAGGTCAAATGGTAAAGGATACATATTTTTGGACTGGGGATGTAGCTCAGTGGTGCTGCTTTTACCTGGCAAGAGAAAGGTCTTGAGTTCGATCCCTGGCACCAAAAAAGGGAAAAAATTCTAGGAAATCATATATGCTGGTTGTTGTAGTCAGAGTCTGCAAGATAATGGATTTAATACAGAACATATAATTTATAGGATTATTTTATAATACTCACCCAAGTGCAGAATGTAATTGTGCACTAGAAACCTGAAGAATCCCCTGAGGGCCAAGAGCCAAGACAGTATCCTCCATGAGTCCAGCCAGAGTCCTGGAGCCCACAGCAGTGTCTTATGCAAGTCTGTACCAAGGATCTGTCCCAGGGAGGCCCAGAGACCAGTGGTGGTCTAGAAAGCTTGCCCTAGTGGGTGAAGGATTTGTGCAACAAGACTGAGAGATCTGCGGTGGAGCCAGGAAGCAACGCTTAGGCCAAAGATCACTGCTCCCCTCAGAGATCACAGCTTCTCTTACGAGGAAAGCAAATTCACATCCAGAAAACCAGCCACAGCAAGATACTCCAAGAAAACAACAGCACAGGAACTTTCTCTCCAGGTCTCTTTTTATGTGTTTGGCAACAAACTTCAGCTGGGTCTTCCATGCTCAAAATGATGCTGATTCAGTTCAGCTGGGTGTCACAAGTTAACCATTAGTTAATCCATCACACTGGTTTTGTATTTAGTTTGCCTGTATGGTTTGTTGTTTTTCAACTATTGCAAGAAATAAATAACTTCTTGAAAAAGTTTCCTATTTTTAAAGAATACATCTAAATGTCATAGGAATGCATACATATCTTCAAGGGGCTGACAGCTAAGTGAACAAGACTAACATGCCTGCATAAAATGATGAGTGGCTCATTGTGAAACAGTATATAATCAAGTATTAAATCAGCTTTTGAAATTGGGATCAATTTGTGATAGGGCAAAGAATCACAAGTTTTACTTTTTAATTCTGAAACTTTCAAATGAAATCTTAAACCTTGGAACCTCAGTGTAAAAAAAATGAATATAAACAATAGAGATGTCCTGGTTGTTAACTTATAAATGGAAATAGAAGAACTGAAAGAATAGTTGGTAGGAGGTAGGAATGAAGAGTTCAGGCCTGGCATGGTAATACATGCCTCTCTTACCAACACTTGGGGTCGACTGTGACAGGTGGACCAAGGGTACAAAGCCGGTCTGACTACATATGTGATCCTGTGCCCTCCCAAAAGTTCAAGTTGTTTAATCTTGTACAACTAAGAGTGAAATGTATATGTGTGTGCATACTTTTAAATTGTAACTAAGAGTTATCTAACTGCATAGCCCAATGAACAGTAATTCATAGCCTCCTCAGAGGCTCCCTTAAGCCCCTTCCAGCAGTAGTATTCTTTCCTCAAAGGTAACTCCTATTCTCATTGCTCTGCTCTGCTCTGCTCTCCTCTCCTCCCCTCCCCTCCCCTCTCTTCTCTTCTCTCATCTGTTCTAATGACATATATTTGGTTTGCATCAGTTTTTGGGTTCAAAGAGCTGCTTTGAATATTGTACAAACACCTGTTCTGGGTCAGTATTAAGGAGTAGCATTATTGGACAATGGAGCATGTACATATTTAGGATTTTTCTCTTGTTCCAGTTGTCTATATTGTAAGATCATAGAGCAAGTTACAAATTTAACCTGTAATTCCGTAATCTTTAGTCAGGTTTAAGATAAACTTTTTCAAACATGATCATAGAACAACTCAACATGCAAGGTAAGGATGAGAAATATCTGACTGGCCATTAGGTTTAGTTTTCACTAAATGATATCTCAAGCCTTTCTTTTTTAGCAAGAGTAAACTATAATTTCAGGAGACCGCAATATGGGAGGTTTTTTTTTTTTTTTTATCACATTTACTATTTTCCATTTTGTCACCTGCTTCTAGCTGCCTCAGTTGGGATACATACATTTAAATAACAGGCTGTGCTTGAACCTCTTTTGCAAGTAGCTTTAGATCTGCAGTGCACTTGGCGATTGTCTTCTTCTGCTGTGCAGAGGCATTCTGCACCACTTCTCCACTCAGTTTATCATGTGCTCTTGTTCCTTCTGATGCATCATAAATTCTGTGAAGAGATATGGTAGTCTTGGTTCTTCTTATCTCCTTATGCTCCATGTAGCCATTCCTGGTAAGTAACCTCCAAGGCCACAGCAGTATTATTCCTCTAGACATCAGAAACGTAGTGGTGCTTCATAACAGGTGCCTGCTGTGACTTCTCTAATTCATTTGCCTTCTGTATTTGTTTCATGGAAGCTTATTGTGCCTCTTCTAGTTGGACAGGTTTTTTGCTCAGTAAGTTTATCAACAAATTCTCCAGAAGAGGTGCCATATTTTTAAATTATATAAACAATTAGTTCCTATTACAGATATGGTAGAGAAGATCTTTGTAGTAATGACATATTTCTTTACACAGAAAATATAGGTCCAGTTCCAGGCATAGAAGGTCCTGTTACACCAGTTTGGGGTAAAGGAGCCGATTGAATTCCTCAGGAATCAATCCAAGACATATTTTTCCAAACATGTTCAGGAAGAAGTGGTAAGGAGCAAGTCTTGGCTGCTGTAGGAAAAATCCTTATTGTGTGCAATACTTCTGGTTCAGCATGGCCAGCAGAGGTCTGGGAAGTGGTCTTAGCATCCCTGTGACACTGACCCGAGACTAGGTCAGGAACAAGAGCCCATATTTAGTTTTTACCTTGACATTTTATTACAGAAATCTTTAAAAATAAAATTGACACTCTTATTTGAATGTCCATGTTCCCACTATATAGATGTCCAGGTCAAGTTTTGTTTTGTTTTACCATGATATGTTCATTCCTCTTTGTCTCAGTACCTCCTATTCCTGGGTGTATTTCAAAAAATTGCCAAGTACTTTCTCTGAGTGATTTCACCTGTTTACCATGCTCTGCAAGTGTATGAATTTCATTTGCCCTTTTTTTTTTTTGAGGGGGGTGCTGTGGAACCACCCCAGAGTCTTCACACCGAGCTATAGTCCCAGCTACTCCCTCATCCCCTTGAGACAAGGCCCACTAAGCTACTCCAGTGGGACGCAGATACACAGTCCTACCTGTCTCCCAGAGTGCTAGAATTGTAGGTGTTTACCACAGTGCCTGACTCATTTACTCTTTTATGTTTAACAGGGTGTGCTATTAATTTTTCCCTCCAGTTTTACTGAAGCCTGTTTGACAAATAAAATATATTTATGGCTTACAATGTAATGTTTTGATATGTACCTTGTAAAGTGATTTCCATAATCAAGCCAGTTAACCTATAATCCTAGACATCATTTGCTTGTGATGAGAGTATTTAAGATCTACTTTCATATCTATTGTCAAGTACATATATTATCCTAAACTATAATCACCATGCTGTATAATAGATCTCTAGAATTATTTTATTGCAGACTTTTTTTTTTTTTTAATGCAGTGTCTGCTTTGTAGTTCAGGCTGGCCTTAAGCTCACTATGTAGCCCAGGCAAGCCTCGAACTCACAGCAGTCCTCTTGCCTTTTCTCTGGTGTTGAGATGATAGGTGTGAGACACCACGCTCAGCATTGTTGTATGTACTTAACAGGATCGAACCAAGCCCTTACGAACCTGGGGCCCTTTTGCTTGCAAGGAAGGTGCTGGAGCTACTGAGCCAGCCCTCATATGTTTTGTCTTTGAGACAAAGTCTCACTATTGTTGAGGCTGACCTTGAACTCCTATAGCTGTCTTGCCTCAGCCTCTTGAATAGCTGAGACTATATGTATGTACTATTACAGCTGGCTCCTTTATGTGTGTTCACTCCCTCTTTTTTCTTGGCCCCCTCTTTTTGGCAGTATTGGAAATTGAGGCAAAGCATACATCTAGGCAAACATTCTACTACTGATTTACATCTTCCTTCATTCCTTCTTACTTTGAGACAGTCTTGCTGAGTTCCCTGGTGTTGCTTGAGCTTGCAGTCCTCCTGCCACAGCCTCCCAGAGTGCTAGGATTATAGGTATGCATCCTCACTACCAGTTTTTTTTGTTTTTCTTTTCATACTGGAGAATTGAACTCAGGATCTTGCTGTGAGGCAGGCCCAATGCCACTGAGCTAAATCTCTGGCCCACCACTTCCAGCTTCTTTGCTCATTTTTAATAGACCAATTTATCTTATTAGGTTGTGAATTCTTAATATAACTTGAATATAAGGCCTCCTCAGATACATGGTTTGCTAAAAAATTGTCTTTTACTTTGTGAGCTATCTTTTCACTTTGTTGATGTACTTTGCCAAGTTTTTCCAATCTAATCCAGTTTTTTTTTTCTTTCTTTGTGATTGTAGTATTGTCAAGGAAATGACCCAGTTTCAGTTATTTTTATGTGACTATTCTAATGTTCCATGACCATTTTTTAATGAAGAGCATTATTTCCTCTTTGAATTTTCTGGCCATTTGTGCCGAAGATAACTTGTCTATAAATGTAAGCTATATAGGTATAAAGTAATATTATTTAGCCATGAGATTGCCGGACTTGGTGGCTGGCACACGTTTATAATCCTAGCACTCTGGGAGGCTGAAACATTCTAGTCTGGCCTGGACAACTTAGCATCTTAGTAAGATTCTGTCTCAAGATTTAAAAAAATTGAATTCATAGACTTATGTCCTCTACGTACTAAACTAAGATGAAAGATCAAAAAGGCAAATATTAAAACAGAAACACTTAAACTGCTTAAAATAGCAGTTTAAAAATTCTTTAAGGCATAGGGAAGGACTGTCTCTGTTGAACCCAAATGGTACAAGAAATAACATTAAAATCATCAAAAACCATCATATCAAGTTAAGAAGCTTCTGCACAGCAAAAGAAATAACCAAAAGAGTGAAGAGAACCTACAAAATCACAAAAAAAATTTGTCAGTTGTTTCTTGGACAGAATATTATTATCTAGAATGTACAAAGAACTCAAAAATTTAGATCCAGTTTAAAAAAAAAAAGGGCCTACTGAAGTGAATAAACATTTCTCAGAAATTCAGGCAGATGGTGAATACGTGAAGAAATATTCAGCATCACTGGCCATTAGAAAAATTAAAACAACAGCAAAATAACATTGTATTCCAGAAAGAATGGTTATCATTAAGAAATCAAATACTACCTAAAATATACCAGTAAACTCAATAAAGAAAAAAAATCAAATAGTAGCAATCACTGGCAAAGCTGCAAGGATGAAGGAAACCCATCTATACTGTTGAGTGAGAATGTAAATTGTACAACCACTGTGAGAATCACTCAAAATGCTAAAACTAGATATATCATTTGACCCCACTATTCCACTTCAGGGAATCTTCCTGAGTTAGAAATACAATATTATAATGATGCAAGCTTAACCCGTGTTATAGCAGCACAGTTCGTAATAGCTAAATTTTGGAAGTGGAATATATCCACTTTTACAGATGAAAAGATAAAGAAAATGTGATTGCCCTAAATGGAATAATACTTTTCTATAAGGAAGGGAAAACTTGAATCATTTATATAAAAAAAATGGATGCAACTTGAGACCATAATTAATGTTAAGTGAACTAAATCAGACACACAAGCTTAAACATCACATGATTTCTCTTACATGAGAAATAAGTAAAAGTCATAATAAAAGAAATATAAGAAGTAGAGAGATAAGTCTTTCTCAGGAAGAGAATGAGAGAGACAAAGGTGAAGTGAGAGAAAAAGGAAATGAAAAGGAATTAATGTGTTATGTACATGTACCTACTTCACACAAGGAATGTAAACATGTATTGCCAACATAATAAAAAAATGATTAAATTTAAAATCAAGGCCCAGGTCGGGCATTCAGCACATACCTGTAATCCTAGCACTCAAGAGGTCGAGACAGGAGGATCGCCTTGAGTTTGAGGCTAGCATCAAATAAAATAATAAAGCGAAGATCCAGGATTGTAGCTCAGTGTACAGGCCCTGGGTTCAGTCCCCAGTACCACAAAAATGAACAGAACACCGAAATCATGTCATTTTCAGGAAAATGGATGGACCAGAAAACCATGTTAAGGAAATAAGCCAGACTCAGAAAGACAAGGATCATGTTTTCTCTTATAGATGAAAGCTAAGAGAAAAAGCAAATTTTGAACATAAAACAAAGCTTTTAGACAAGAGAAAGAGGATCAGGAAGGTGAGGAGACAATAAGGGAGTGTCATAGGAAGATTGAACATGACCAAAGTATATATGCTTATATGAAAATGCCATAATGGAATCCAGTATACTCTGAAACTAATAAATTATACATATATTGGGGAGAACTAATCTGCTGTACACAGTTCCATACCTTCTTATACTTACTGTTTCTTGAAGGTGTTTTCCTGTTAGCATGTAAAACTTTGTTCTTCAGGGCAGCATAATACATACATCATTTAACTAGCTTATGGGGATTAGGTTTTTGTTTTTGTTTTTTTGGTAGCTACCCCTTTTGATTGTTTGTGGATGTAGGGCTTTCACACTGAACTTCATCCTTGGATCTACTTTTATTTTTAATTTTGAGACAAGATCTCACTAAATGGCCTATGCTTGGTTCAAATTTGTCATCTTCTGCCTCAGCCTGGGAACACCAGTGTGTACTGCCACAATCTACAACTTCTTTATCCTTAACAAGATGGAAAGACAAAAAAGATAGGGCACAGTGTGTAGCCTCTTACCTGGTCTTCTCTGACCCTGTTCCCCTCCTTTGTTTATTGGCACCTAGAACTGAGCATCTTTGATCCTCCACACCTTTCTGTCATGATGTTATTGTCTCAGAACCAGCTAGCCAGCCATGGACTGAAACCTCTTGCTAGCATGAGCTAATTATTAAACCTTTCCTGTAAGCTGCCAGAATTAGGTATTGTGTCCCCGTGACAGGAACTAACTGATACAGTGGTCTACTGTTGGGCCTGCATGTGGATATTGAATATTTGTGTTAAAGAGTGATGTGTTGGACAAGCACTTGTTCAGATGCGGCTCTGAATAAAGTGGATGGAGGTGAAATACCAGTGAACCAAAAACCTGGAAGCAATAGGCAGGAAAGTTCTGAAACTATATTTTGTTAGTCAAAACTAGCCAAAGTCTGCAACCCCCACTGGTTCTGGGGATTAAATCCAGGGAGCAGTGAACTACACCCTCAATCCTTTATAACACAGGGCTTCATTAAGATGCCCAGACTGGCCCTGAACTTGGACTCCTCCTGCCTCAGCCTCCTCAGTGGAGAAGAATACAGGTATATGCCACCATGCCTGGCTCACTTGTGGATAAAGAATTAACACTACTTTCACTAACCTCAAATTAGAATGCTGTTGGAGGTTTAAGTAGATTGACTTCATCTAGGGGAGAGGAGACCTCACTAGGGTGACAATTCTTGTGGGTTCAGAAACTTTCAGAGAAGGCATAACTGCTTCATATACAAAAGTTCAAATTTCTACCATTGTGTTTCAGATATAGAACCTATATCTGTAATCTGAACTGAAAAAATTAATTAAGCTTAAATTTAAAATTTGTTTGCAGGGCTGGGGGTTTAGCTCAGTGGTTCTGGCGCCTGTCTTGCAAGCACAAGGACCCGGGTTCGATCCCCGGTAACCACATACCACACTGGGGGTGGTGGCTCATGCCTGTAATCCCAGCACTTGGGAGGCAGAGGCAGGAGGATTGCTGTGATGTGAGTTTGAGGCTGAGCTCAGGGCCAGTCTGAACTACAAAGCGAGACCCTGTCTCAAAAAACCTAAAAAAAAATTTTAAAAATAAAATTTGTTTGCAGAAAGATGTAAGAAGCCTTCAAGTTCACTATTTTTTCAACTTCATTGGACCTTCAATGCTACTAACACTGTTAGGTAATATGTACCAGATATACAATGAAAACCTCAAACACTACAAAGGCATAGCAAGACTGGTGCTAGAGGAGACTGAGGTGGGAAAACCTTTGATTATAGTCATAAGGTTATTTTTTTCTTCTTTTCCTTATTCTGTTACCAGGGATTAGACTCGGGACCTTGTGCATGTGAGGCAGTCACAGAATCAAATGAGTTACATCCCCTTGACTCTAATTAGTCCCTGTGGATTTTTCCCTTACAAGTCATTTTTCTCTTTCTGTGACAACCATGTAAGTCGAAGTCAGTGTTTTACCCTTTCTTTGATACTCTATGGAAGATGTAAGCCATATTTCCTTCCAGAATGATACACAGAACTTTGTGTGCAATTTCAAAGAATTTATGTACTTCCCAAAATTGTGAACACACCCATTAACAACCATTTATCTAAAGCATCTATTTTTACTTTCTTACTTGGCTTTTTCCAGCATATCTTGTCTGTTATGGTAGTGTAGCCTGTTTACATCATACTTCTTTAACAGTTACTCAATGCTTGCTACTTTATATGAAGACCAAATACTTATGTACACTTGATGTCTTCTACATTTTAACTCTTGGATATTTTTTGCAGTACTGGCAATCAAACTCAGGACCTGATACCTGCAAGGCAGACATGGTGCCACTCAGCTAAATCCCTGGCTCACTCTTGGATTTTGACTCACATAACTATTTTGTAATCCTAGAGTGAGCCAGATTTTCATAACTTCTGTACACATTTCTGATATTTGATTTCATAATTCCAGAGACTGGTTTGTGTATTCAAAAACATTTTGAAATTAATGATCTATATCCCTTTATTTTGTAGTGTAACACTTAAAGTGAGGGAGTGTTGATTTATACTGGTATATGTACCTTTGCATTCCAACTTGTGTTGTTAAAAACCAAACATTTTGGGTAAATGATAGAAGTTACCCTTCTTTCAAGGAACTCTGAAGGCAATATTAGATTAATTAGCCTTGTATATTTTTTTAAACGAGGTTAATTCATGTACAGTATATATGAATGAGTTAAGGAAGCAGCAGAAGAAAAAATAACATTTCGGGGCTGGGAATTTAGCTCAGTGGTTCCGGCGCCTGTCTTGCAAGCGCAAGGACCCGGGTTCGATCCCCTGTAACCATATACCATACTGGGTATGGAGATTCACGCCAGCAGCAATCATTACCGCATACCACAGTGCCAGGCTCATTGGCTCATGCCTGTAATCCCAGCACACGGGAGGCAGAGGCAGGAAGATTGCTGTGATGTGAGTTTGAGGCTGAGCTCAGGGCCAGCCTGAACTACAAAGCGAGATCCTGTCTCATTAAAAAAAAAAAAAAAGAAGAAGAAGAATAAATAACATTTCTTTTATTTGAAAAGTCTTGATAGATAAATTCATTGAAATAGGTAGTTGCCAGGTACAGAAAATAGGAGTAACTCAGTAGGTACAAGGTTTTACTTTGGAGTGATGAAAATGTTTGGATGAGAAACTAGTGGTGGTTGTTATTATAAATATACTAAATTCCACTGAATTTTTCACTTGAGAATGTTTATATGAATCACCTCTTTTTTTAAAAAAAAATGGATAGACTCGGCCATGGAAATTATGTTCTTGGCCAAATTTTAAATATGTTGTGAATTGTCTCTTAACTATATTTTCTAATAGGAGCCATGTTTTATTAAAGGTCAGAAAAGAAACAGGCTCTGTAGGACGAGTTTGGGTCAAGTAAAAGGAAATGAAGTACAGCATGAAGGGGGTCCTCTATAGGAGAGAAGACATGGCTTGTGTCTTGAACTGTTGGTGTTTTCATTTTCTGTCCATCTTATAAATTAAATTTTCTAATGTTCTCACGTGACATCGTCAAAAAGCTTTACTTTTTTAATAAGAGTAATAATCACATTAAATGCAATTTCATAGAAATATGATCAATTTCAGTGTTCTAATGCTACCATGGTTAACTTTTTAGTGTTTGCCTTATGATATTTTCCCAAATGCAGACATTTTAAAACATATATGTAAGGGTAGCTATTACAACTTATTGTTAATAAGTATTTTTCTCAAACTTGCAGCAATCCTCCTGCCTCTGCCTCCTGGGTTGCTAGTATTATAGGCATGAACCACCTCGCCTGGCCACTTAAGTATCTTTTTTTTTTTTTTTTTAAGGTTGAACAGAGTTCTCCTAAATGACACACCAGAAAAATGAAACATGCACTGAATACAAAACATGATTACTCATTATAGCCCAGAAGTGAAAAACCACACATGTCCATCCATGGCTGTGTAATATATGTTCTATTCAATAAAAAGGAATATGGCTGTGATGCATTAGAGAATGGGTGCAATTTGGAAACATACTAAGTGAACGACCAGTCACAAAAGACCAGGTATTTGTATGATTCCATTCCAGTGAAATGTCCATAGTAGGCAGAAGGATAGAGACAGAAAGCAGATTAATGGTTGCCTAGAGCCTGTAATTTTGAGAGGAAAAAAGTAACCTACTTAGTATGGAGTTTATTTTAGGGGAAGTAAAAATGCTGGTATGTTTAAACACCTGTAATCTCAGCCACTCAGAAGTTTGAGGCATGTGTAGGCAATTTAGCAAAATTATAACTCAAAAAATTTTTTAAAATATCTAAGGATGAAGCTCAGAGCATAATATATAAGGTATTGAGTTCTATACTGACACATCAAAAGAGAAAGGAAAAGAATGGAAATGTTCTAATACTGTTTTTTTTTTTGTTGAAGTCTTTATTGGTACATTACATATACACATAATTGCACTCCACAATGAGGATTCGTACCAGCATAAGACACAACTTAATTCTCATTTTTTCCCATAGCACTACCCACCCTACCACCCCCCTATATACATAAAATTTGTTTCCTTTCTTTTTTGTTATAATCTCATTATTTTTTCCCCTTCACCCTATTTCACTTTGAGTATTTTCTGTTTCACAATATATAACATACAATTCTAGAACTCATTTATATCTTTATGTTCTAATACTATTTAACAATTGCATTATTCTCTGAACATACTAAAATCCACTGAATTGTCTATTTTCAGTAAGTGAATTTTTTGTTTTATGTAAGTTATAGCAGAGTGTTATATGTAGGTCTTTTGCCTTACAGTGATTCCTTGTTATCTCTATGAGATGTATTATTTTAAAATTCTGCTTTTTTTTTTTTTTTAGACGGTCTTACCGTGTAGTTCAGGCTGGCTTTGAACTTGCAGTGATCCTTGTGTCTCAGCTTCCTGAGTGCTGGTATTACAGCTGTGTACCACCATGTCCAACTAAATGCTTTTTTAAATTTAAAAAAAGAAAAGTTAATTGTGTAAGTGTAGCTTCATAAACTGTTAGAATTCAAGAAATATGCCTCCTAAAGAAATATTTTTAACATTGTTAACAACAGAAGCTCAGTCTGTGGCAGAAGTTAAATTTTATTAGTGATGCTAGCCACAGGATTCTTACAAACGAAAATGTTCAGAATTATGAGAGTCATAAAGTGGTTCCAATAATAATTTACCTAGTAAGTCAGAGGAGCATCCCACTCTACGTACACTCCGGAGAATTGTATCTTTGGAAAGCAGTTTGTGTCAAAAGACAATCATTATCTTTTATTGCCTTTTATTTGTGAATCTGAATTGGAGAACTTTGTACAAGATAGAATAACAGCTTCCATTGGGCAATAGCAGAACAGTGTTGTTTGTGGACAAGCAAACAGAACAATAGGAAAAAATAATTTAGTCTCCTGGTACTTCAGGCTACTTTTTTGTAGCGGTTAAAAATGTGAGGAAAATTCCATATTATCCTAGCTAAAACTGGCTTGCTTGAGGATTTAGATATTATCTCTTGATTTCTCACAAAGTTAGATAAACATCTTGATTTTGCCTTAGTGATGTGGAACTTCAACACAAGTGACTATTTTCAACACAAGTCAACATTTTGACTTGGTTTTTTGGTCCTAGTACAGGATCCCACTCCAAACCGATGGACCCCTTCCTTTATATCTTGAATCAGTAAGAAGATGCTGTTTCCTGTCTGAAAACCAGTTGGTTAGGTAGAATAGAAAAGGTAGTACAATGTAGAGAAACATGTGCTGATGGTGCTGGTGGTTAGGAAAAAACTCTTGTTTTAGGTAAAATTACCACAGAAAAGGCTGTTTGTTTGTTTGTTTTTTCATTTATTTTTGAGTCATAGTCTCGCTTTATAGTTCAGGCTGGCCCCAAACTTGCTATGTAGCCCAGGCTAGACTTGAACTCAGCAGTCGTCCTTCCTCTGCCTCCTAACTGCTGGAATTACAGCCATGCTGAGCATTGTGATATGTGGTTATCATTGCTGGGCTTCATGGTATGTGGTTACAGTGGATCAAACTCGGAACCTTATGCTTGCCAGTCAGACACTGGAAACACTGAGCTAAATATCCCACCCAAGGCTGGTTTATTTTAATGATACATACGAATTAGAATTAGAAAGCTGCCTACGAACCAGCGAAGTCAACCTATATCCTTACCCAGGAATTAAGCGTTGTTGGTTTGTGGACTCTTCTTATATTTACTTTTTTCCACAATTCTAACTTGCCTTTAATCTCATTGTCTTCATAGTCTCAGTTTATATGTGCCTTTCTTTTTCTGGCAGCTCCATAACCTTTGAGAGCAGTTAATTCAGTTTCCTAACTGTAATCCCCAAAGTGAAAAAGAATCTTATTTTTTAATCCATATTTATCAACTTATGAAGCATTTCTTAAAACTATCCCAGAAATTGTCAGATCATGGACATTGTAGGGATAGAAGGAGCTGTGGTGAGATAGTTATGGCTGTTTCAACTTGTTAATGTCTGTTCTCTTACTAAAGGTTTAAAATTCATAAGGGAAGAGAACTTACCTGTCCTGGCCACCACTATATATATATCCTCTTTGTCTAAAGCACTTCCTGGGATGTGATATGGTAGTGATTAAAGATAATTGGAGTCTGTGCTTAAAATGTAACCCCAATTCTAGCTGTTTTAAAGCTTGAGACACATGATAGGTTTTATCTAATGACTTGTTTATACTGAATGCCTATGATACTGCCTACTGTTTCTCCCCAGCCAAGATATTATAATACCTGTGTTTGAAATGTTCAGTGAATATTTATATAATGAAATGAATTTTATTTTATTTTTTTTTTAAACAAGCAAATAAATCCTGGCCACATCTCCAGAAGCAATGCTTCTTTTTCTCCAAGCAAGCAGGCCATCAAGTTTATAAACTTTATCAGACATTAAAATTATATCACTTTTCAGTGCAGTGTATGTGATACTGGCTTTTATTTCTGTGCTTATATTGTTCAGAGGCTACATATAATGGCGATTTTGGGATTCTATTGTTAAGGTCAAGATTAATGGAACACCAAAATCAAAATATACATTGAGACCAACTGTTTAAAATCCTGCTTTTTATAGCCTTAAGAGTAAGTTTGGCAAAATTCAGAGGAAACATTTCCAGTAGGAGACAAGCTGGAAGAGTAGTATTTCCAGTAGCAGTTATAAGCCTGGTAAGGAAAAAAAATCAGAAAAACTGGTTTTTACTTCTCAGTGGTTGAAAAGGTACAGCTTTTGGTGACAAGCTGCATTCTTTAGCAGTGACTTTATATATTTCCTTTACCACAAATTGGACTTGATTCCAGCATTAGCACTTTAGGGACTTTTCTACATTGTCTTAATTTCTGAAATCATATTTCCTAGATTGAATCCAGTATTTAATGGACTGCTCTTAAGAAAGACACATTTTACATTTTCATGTTTCTTAGTTCATTACCTCTGTAAGAGCAGGCCCTAATACATTCTCGATAACATCTATCATTATAGGTGCTATATTTTGACAAACAACCAGAACGGTTTAGAGATTTTTCTGATCAGATAAGACCTTGGCTAGCTGGTTAGTTTATTTTGGTTGTTGGTTGGTTATATTATAGACTGTCATTTTCTTTTGCCCTGGTTCAGCAGTTTTCTCCCTTTATTTGCTTGTTGTTGTTTTTTTAGTTTTTTGAAAAATGGGTTAGCTTTGTAGTTCAGGTTGGCCCTGACCTCACCATGTAGGCCCAAGTAGCCTCAAATTCTCTTGGCAATCCCTCTGCCTCTGCCTCCCAACTGCTGGGATTATAGGCGTGAGCCACCACACCCAACACTATGGTATGGCATGTGGGACCTTGGCTTGCCAGGCAGACACCAGAACCACTGAGCTAAATACCGAGCCCTATTTGCTTATTTTTTGTGACCACCTGGCCCTGTAATTTAGGTTGGCCTCAAACTTGCAGTAATCCTCCTGCTTCAGCCCTAGGATTAGGGATTAGTAGTAGTTATAAGCCTGTAAGGAAAAAAATCAGAAAAGCTGGTTTTTACTACTCAGTGGTTGAAAAGGTAAAGCTTTTGGTGACAAGCTGCATTTTTTAGCAGTGACTAAAGAATACCTTTAGCAGCAGGTATGCACCACCACTCCTAGCTAAGCATATGAATCCCATATTCCTTTTATATTCTATCCTCTTCCATGCTTATACACTTTTCTTTACTTTTTTGTTGTTGTTGTTGTGTTTTGTTTTTTTTGGTGATAGTGAGGATTGAACTTGGGCCCATGTTATTCCAAAGTAGGTGCCATAACACTTGAGCTAAATCTCAGCAGTCTTTGTTTTGTTTTGTTTGGGTTTTATTGGGGGCTTGTTTTGGCTTTCTTTTGGAGGAAGGTGCTTGAGACAGATGTTACTGTAGTTCAGGCTGGCCTCGAACTCACTATGTAGCCTAGGCTGGTAGCAGTCCTCATGCCTCAGCCTCCCAAGAACCAATACATTACCACTCCCAGCTTTATGTACTGTACATTTTAATTTTGAATCATTTTTCTTTAAGGCAAATGCTTTTATTTGGATTCAGTTTTTTTTTTTTTAATTTGTTTTCCAGGCAGACTTACTTGGAGAAGTAAAGAAAGCATTAAAGCAAATATTAAATTTATTTGAAATACATTTGCTTCTCTATGAATTCTGTCTATCTCAGAATTTAGACTTAGGCCTAGAATGTAGCTCAGTTGTGCCACATGTCCACCTGGCAAGCACAGAGTCCTGAGTTCCACCCCTGGTACCACACACACACACACAAATAAATTAGACTTGGCCAGCACTTGTTATTGTGGATGAGGAAATAGAGTTTAAACCATAGGACACTTAAAGAAGGTGATGGACAAAGGGAAAGAGGTCAGTAATTCAGAAGGATATCTGCCCTAGATGAATAGTGATGTCATTATTGGAGTTCTGTATATGGTGAGTGTTTTACTTTTCTTAGTTATTCCTTAAAGATAAATAACTCTGTTTTGCTAAAGTACCTTAAGGCCCAGAGGCTAAAGTCTCATATTTGTTTAGGCATCAGTGCTGAAATGGCCTGAAATGCTTATCTGCTTAACACTGTACTTCTCTGCCATTGACCTAGACAGGTAGTATAGAAATTCTGGGTCGGGGATTTAGCTCAGGCTTCTGCCACCTGCTTTTTGATCCTTGGTAACAACATACAACAATGCTGGGTGTAGAGACTCCGCCTACCAGCAGTCGGAACCACATACCACAGTGCTGTGCTCAAGCCTATAATCCCAGCACTTGGGAGGCAGTAGCAGGAAGATACTGTCAGTTCAAGGCTGAGCTCAGGGCCAGCCTGAACTACAAAAGTGTAACCCTGTCTCAAAAAAAAAAAAAAAAAAAAAAAAATCTGGGAGTTTGAGAAGGCTGTGGAAGTATGAAGAGATACATAGTTTGGTTTGGAACCCATCAAAGTTCTTATGAGACAAGCAGGTAGAAATTTTAAAGAAGTAGCAAACTAGATACTGACAAAGAAGAAATGTGTAATTTATACCATTTCCTTTTTTGATTTTTATTGTGGTTTAAGGCAAATTGTTAGTAATTTTTTCCATTACATGAACAATTTCTGATACTATGTAACCTCACAGGAACATAAGTGCTTTGATGTAGATCTTTGTGTTAGTAATGTTTGAGTCCCAACTCTGAACTAAGACCTTGCAGTGAGCAGACACTGGAAAGCAAAATAGCCTATGTTCTTGCCAAATTTTATTTATCAAAAATCATACAGATGAGGGCCAGGGATTTAGCTCAGTGGTTCCAGCGCCTATCTTGCAAGCAGAAGGGCTCGGGTTCGATCCCCCAGTAACTACATACAATACTGGGCATGGAGACTCACGCCCACCAGCAATCAGTACCACATAGCAGAGTGCCAGGCGTGGTGGCTCACGCCTGTAATCCCAGCACTGGGGAGGCAGAGGCAGGAGGATTGCTGTGATGTGAGTTGGAGGCTGAGCTCAGGGCCAGCCTGAACTACAAATCGAGACCCTGTCTCAAAAAAAAAGAAAATCATACAGATGTGGGGTTGGGAAATAGGTCAGTGGTGTGGTGCTTGCTCAACATGCTCAAGCCCTGGGTTTGATCTTTAGCAACAGATATTTGCTTTTTTAGCCCAAGCACAAAATGGTTAAATTGAGTATAATCAGTTGAATGATGGATTATTCTTGCTGTGCTATATATCCGGAGTCACTTTCAACCATTCAGCAGCAACTGATTCTCAGAAAATTTTGGGCTATCTTCCTATTGATGTTTTATGCTTTAGTCAAACGCTTCTTTGAAAGCCAGCATTTATGTCAACAGTTTAGTACAAGTAATTATATTGTACATTGGAAATGACTAATTGGTAAATTTTATTTTCCAGCGATTCACAAAATCACATTTAGTATTTACTTTTGGGATGTGGAGGTGGCAGAAATAAGTGCCATTATTATCAGTCACTATAAAGAATGTACTTGAGGGCAGATCCAGAAATCCTCAAGAGTTATGACATGCATGCAAAATAGGATAGGGTTCCAAGAAATGTTTAATATGATGACATGAAAAGAAACATGGGATGACAGTGACTATATTTTTTAGCTATTCATAAGTAGCATTTTTAGTAGACTAGTTCGTTATCCTTTTAGTGAGTTTACTTATTGGCCACCTATTGTGGGTCAGACTAATAGGTCTAAATGCTGAGGAATCACTGAGCAGATACACAATTCTTTTTCTCTTACGTCTTACAATCTAACGGGGCAAGATAATCACTCAAAGCATAAGGAAATGTAAAATTACAATTGTGACAGATACTGTCACAAAGAAAACTTGGGGAAGACAGCCTGTAATAGAGTGATTAAGAGAAAATAATGGTTGGACTGAGCTGTGAAGAGAAAAAAAAAAAGGTAACTTTGAAGCAAAACTTACACTGGTACATTGTGTATATTGGATATACCTAATGATAACATTCATTGTAGGGAATTTATATCTGTACATGGTATACCTTGCTTTTTTCCCCATACCCCTGTCCTCCCTTGAAGCCTTTACTCCTTATTTAGAAAAGCTTTGTGTCCAAGGTGGCATTTAAGCAGAGTGTCATGGAAAGTCTTAGAGAGACTATGACAGGTGCTTTGACTACAGGGAACATCATGGTTCTTTAAAGGATCTGGGAGCTGGCCAGTGGGCTGGAAAGCAGTGTTTTGGAGGTAGTCTGTGCAAGGCCAGGGGAGTCTTGTTAAGGAGGACTTTGGCCTCTATCCTAAGAGTAGCGAGAATCTTCTGAAGGAGTTGGGGCGGGGGTTGGGAGTGAGATTTGCTTCAGAAAGATTGTTCTTAACTTCTGAGGGGACAGCAAATCGAGGTTTTGCTAGCTTGTATAATCACATCTTGGTACTTGACTGATTTGAAACTCATCAAATTTGGTACATGGAACTTTTTGACATTAAAATTTTGTCCCAGCTATTCATGTTTGCTCGTTTTTTTATGGACAAGCCCTTTGTCTTGTGACTATCTAGCCAAAACAACTTGTCTGGTACTAGTAGTTTCTGATACTTGTTTGGACCTCTTGGAACTAATTAACAAGTATCAAGGTACCACTGTACTGTATCTTGGAAGAAATGAGAGCTTAGTCTGGGGTATTGAAACACACATGAGAAGAAAAGGACACAAAATGGTGTACTGAGGTATAGTGATAATTAGTGAATAGGAGGCAATAAGAACAATAGGTATTGGGGATATCTCTGTCTTACAGAACTAGATAGATGAGGTCTTTACACTCACTGAGATAGGGAAGCCCAAGAGATCAGATTTTGGAAGGGAATTCATTTTTTAATGTGTTGAATTTGAGATTCCCTTGAAACACCAAATTGGAAGTGTAAAATGATGCCTGGAGTTTAACAGAAATCTAGACTAAATATACAAGGTGTGATCCAAAAGTGCTTAAATATATATTTATATATTATACTAAAGGATACATTAACAAGTTTACGAATCATATTAGTTAGATAATTTCAACTGTTAACATGGACCAAGTTATTAGATGAAGAATATAGAGCAGGAGAGAAGGCCAGGACAGAGCCTTGAGAAATATTCAAGGAGTAAGAGGTGGGAGATAAGCTGAGAGGTAGAATTGTAGGAGATGGCCTGAGAACTTTAGGCCAACACTGGCAGATGATCTGGACGTATCGTCTCACTACTGATCCGACATTTGTTTTCCTGTACTTGTTTAATTGCCTTGTTAGTTCATATGGGAGGTTTAGTGGTACCTGGATTTGGGCATAAATATCTGTCTGTCTTGAAGGCTTAAGGATGTCAGACAAGAGTCTATCTGCATTTATTTACTAGAGCTCCCATATTAAAATACCATAGACTGGGTGACTTAAGAATAACAGAAATTTGTTTTTTCACACTTTTGGAAACTAAAAATCTAAAATCAGAGTTTAATTTCTGAGACCTCTTACTGTGGTTTGCAAATGGCTGCCTTCTCACAGAGTTGGCCACTTTCAGATTGTTCTGTGTCCCAACATCTTTTAAGGACACTAATTATAGAAGATTAAAGCCTATCTTTGTGGACTATATATACTTTACTTCTTAAAGTCCCTATCTTCAAATTAAGTCATATTCTCAAAAGACTAAGGATCTGAATTTTAATACGAAATTTTCTGAGGGTACGATAATTTAATCTATAATTATCTCTGCTTGCAAATTATTTTCTTTAAACTGAATGATAAATGTTCAAAATATTAGTCCCTTCGGGAATCTTTAAATTTACTGTGGGAAAAGGAATAAAACACAGACACAGGTTAACCACTGTTGTCAAATGGAAAGCATACCTGGATGATTCTAGCTCAGTGATAGAGCACTTGGCTAGTATGATCAAGGCACCCTGGGGTTCATACCTGGCAGGGAAGGATTTCTAATGAACACTATTAAATTTGAAAATTCAAGAGTGAATGCCAGCATCATCTGTTATTCTGAACATTATCAGAAAAGTGTATCTGTGTATCTTTTATCTCCAGCTCCACACATAGGGTCTAGAACATGTGCCAATCATATGGTTTATTTATTTATTTTTTTTAAACTTGTTTTCACAGGCCAGTGAAACACATAGCTGATAAACTAGGAACTAACTATATCAGTGGCATTCAGAACTCCTCAGGACAGTCTTTGTTTGATAATTCAGCAGGAAGACCCATATGACTCAGTTCAGTTACACTTAAACTGTTTTGATATTATAACAGAATAAAAAGCAAAATTAATGCAAAGGAAAGGTACATAGGGTCAGTTCCAGTGAAAACCAGGTATATACTTCCAAGGGCCCTCTCCTAGGTGGACCACACAGGACACTTCTGCCCACGTGTATAAAGTCTTCTGCTAGGGAAATGCAGGCACATACTGGCTACCACATAACAAAACTCCAGCCTCTTAGAAGGAAAATAAGTTTTCAGCATAAATCTTACTGAGATTCTAGGCACAGTGAAATATCATCAGGGAATGGTAGGTTTTTATATATCTGATCATCTAGTGTCTTCTACCTGAACACCTGAAAGAAAATTCCCAATTAATTGGCTTTCTAGGTATTAAACAATTGATAACTCAGCTACCTGGAGCTACTGTTAAGTAAGATTGGTGGAAATTGATATGTTAAGTTAGGTATGTGAGATAAGAAGATTAAGGGCACACCCATACCCAAAATATCAAGAGCTTAGGTATTAGTGATTTCTTTCCTGTATGGCTTTCTGAAAACTTACATACAAATTGAAATCAGACAGTTAGATCTCCTAGATGGCTGGCTGGCTGGCTATCTGGCTGAGCATGGTGGTGCTTGTTATAACCCGGGGCACCAGGGAGGCTGAGGCAGGATGACTACCACAAATTGAGGCTACCCTGGGCTATATAGCAAGACCCTGTCAAAAGAAATTGTTGAGTCTAGAAGGTACTTAGAACAATTCTTTAGCTTTGGCTTAACGAAAATACTGAAGTAGAAAATAAATTTATAATGTAAATTAAAAGAATTTCAATCCATTTTGGTTTTTAGGTGTTCGGTGGTTTAGGAATCCTATTATCCATCTTACACAGTTTTGACTTGACCCCATGTGACTTTAAATAGGTCACCCTTGTATAGATGATAGCTTATCAAAACAGGCCAGATAGGATTGGGACTGAGAATCAGGGAGGGGCAGGCTGCCATCAAACTAACAGGAATCCTCCTGGCTCAAATGCTAAGAGATATGTCTCAGGGTGTGGTAGAGTAATTGGTTAGCCTGTGCAAGACTGAATCCAATCACCAGCATCAAAAATAAAAATACTAAAGGGGCCGGGGAGTTAGCTCAGTGGTTCCGGCGCCTGTCTTGCAAGCGCAAGGGCCCGGGTTCGATTCCCCGGTAACCACATAACAATACTGGGTGTGGAGACCCAGCAGCAACCAGTACCACATACCACAGTGCCGGGCGTGGTGGCTCATGCCTGTAATCCCAGCACTCGGGAGGCAGAGGCAGGAGGATTGTGATGTGAGTTTGAGGCTGAGCTCAGGGCCAGCCTGAACCACAAA